>JAADVC010000822.1:0-15191 GCA_023334575.1 Pythium volutum | reverse complement strand
CGCCCGAATACGAAGATACTTGTGCTCGGGTGCCTTGATTCTTAGGCTCGCACACCTAAAATGAGTGGCGGAGACTTTTCAGCTTCCTGCGATCCAAATTGGCGGTGACAGCGCCATCCCCACACCGGTGGTAGATATTGAATAATATCGGATTTTGAATTGGAGGGAGGGGCAATAAATAATTGGGTTTCTAAAATTGCAATTTATTGGACCAGTAATTATTTTCTTTGGACCCCTGCTGCGCATAGTCCCCAACTTGGGCAGGCGGCCACCTTCGGCTTCAGGACACGTTTATCCACCGAGAGGGACCCAGCATGTACATCTGGCTCGATTATCCTCTGAGGCGGCTGGGTGCACAGTCCCCACCCAGGGCGTGCGCCAACCTTCGGCGCGGCGTCGGCACTTTCTCTGCCTCGCAACGCAGGGGAGTCGGCCTGAACCGAGGGGAGGGATTTGCAGTACGTACACTGTAGACGTCTACGAGGATGAGTGTTTGAATGCGAAGACAACTCTGGTAGTCTAAGGGAGGTTTCTTTTTTACGCCAGCACATTGCTGGAGTATCAACACATCCGCTAGCTGAGCGACTTCACATATATCGGGTGCGTTTACGTGGTATCACTTCTTCAAGTACAGGGTGTAGTACACGCGTACTGTACACGAGGAGTACTTCAATAGCACGTCGTAGAGACGAAATGAACAGAATCTAGCCAGAGAGCTGCGACGAATGTTGCGTTTAAGCACGCATTCCTCGTATGTAGATGATTCTCTTCCATCACCATATATAGTGGGAGAGAGTCCGTCCAAACTTTGGTCCTAACACTGCATTCGCACACTATACCCCACTGTGCCAACTCCTGACGGTCGTTTGCAAACAGAATACGAACACCTTTTGTCCATCATAGGTTTCTAGTTTTAGTTTCCTCTCTCTTCTACATCTGGAAAGAACCCCGTTGACCAGGCCACTACTGATCCGGTTTCACCCATGCAATGGACTGGTACGGGCGAGCGCACGTCTAGATATTAAACACAGCGATCTCGACATACAGGAAACGCCCCTCATTCTCCACTCCTTTTCGTCAAAGGAAGATCTGGGGAAATGGGAGGTGATTCCCCGGCTTGTATTATAACGTGCTTCACGTGTTGCCCTGTTGCAACATCGTTTGGTATCAGTTTCATATAACGTTCGCAAATGCAGTCAACGGCAAGTCGAAGCCTATAATTGGGGAAGTGGCTAGGGAGCGTCGCAAGAACGCCTCCATTTGTTTCCACCCGACAAGTTGTTGTCAACGTGACGTAAAGAGCTTTCACAGCCAGTTCTGGTGGAAAGAACCGACAACCCCCTGATATATAAAAGCAGACTTTGACACGCTTGCGTAAAAATCTGCGTTTTTCACATCATATTCAAAATATGTGTACTTGAGCTTTGGTGGTAAGATCCTGAGATGTCCTGCGCCAACTAACTGTGGTACTTGATCTCCTCCAGTGTCGTGGGTTGCAATTGGACGGAAAACCTCGCGGCCGGTTGTGTGGGGTACCGCCCTGGCAGTAGCCCTGCTAGTTGTTGTGCCATTTGGCTTCACTTCCAGAGGTGCACTTCGGTTGAAATACGCATGCAGAATCACATCAACTTACCTCCTATATGAGGGATAGATGACCCGTTAGTGGTCTGTGCAAGTATAATAGCGTGCGCCGTCTTCACATTCGCACACAAAGAGGTGTACACTGCACACTGTCCAGTATTGCGAATCCAAATTGCGTTGTCCCCGTGGTGATCATTGCAGTTTCGGAATACCGTACTGAACATTAGACTGTTGTGTCTTTCCCGAGGGTCCATCGGCACACGGCGGGAAACAGTAGTCCAAATACGATAGCTCGTCCCTCACGTTTGGTTTGGCAGGTTCTTGCATAGTATCGATTTGATATCGTACTTGGGTCTACTTTCGCTCATTGCTGACAGTTCTCCCGTTCACTTTGCCAGAAACTGCCGGTCCTTGGCACGGGCTTCGTCCATGCTTTTGTCGAGGGTTAGCTGCCACTCGATCTCATTGCCATTCTGCAATTCGCGCCCAACCTCCCAAGTCCTCCTAGTCCCTCTTAAGCCTGCTGCAATGAAGTGTCTTCGCCATGCTCGCCGTCCTCTTGATTGGAGCAAGCATACAAGCCAAGGTGGGCGCTTGCCCTGGTTGGGGACCATCCACGCAGCCGCCACAGTAACGTGGCGAACCGGAGATACGAATCGGCGCCGCCGTCAATCTACATGCCGAATGACCGCCACGTTGTCGAGGCAGTCGATTCGATCATTCTAAGGACGCTGAGGTGAGATCGCGATATACCCACTCGCTTGAATAATCGACGTGCCCTTTTCTTCTTTCCTTTGTGTTGTCTGGCGTTTAGTTGGTGTGTTCACGTAAGAATTGTCGCTTACCTCGGACCATGGTGCATTCGTCCCAAGTGGCCTTTCGAAACTCGTCAACCATATCTGAGAGCAACCCTTCTGATTCCTTTTTTTATCTATTTCGTGGAGCCAAGCGCCCACTTAGCTCATCTCCGAGAGCATGCTCACGGGTGTCTCGAGAAACATCTTCCACTTGGTCGAGAACCGCGCCATGGTCGCACCGTCGAGCACGCGGTGGTCACCACTCCACGAGACGTTCATGAGTCGCACGGGCACGACGGTGCCGTCCGACGCGAACCGCGGCAGCGTCTGGATCTTGCCCACGGCACCGATCGCGACCTGTGGGGTCAGAATCACCGGACCCATGTACGTGCCGCCAATGTTGCCAATGTTCGAGAGCGAAAACGTGCCGCCCGTGAGGTCCGCGATCGAGAGCTTGCCCACCGACGCGAGTTGCTGCAGACGATTGAGATCCGCCGCGATTTCCAGAATGCTCTTGGACTGTTGGAGAATTGGGGGAGAGAGAGAGCGTTAGGTCATGCGTAGGGAGCAGAGACAAATGGACAATGTGGTGGTTTCGCACCTCGACGTTCTTGATGTTGGGCACGAGCAGCCCCGCGGGCGTGTCCATCGCGACAGAAATGTTGTGGGCCGCGAGCATCGTGACCGACGTCTCGTCTTCACCCACGGTCGCGTTCAAACTCGGATACGATTTGAGTGCGAGCGACGTGGCCTTGATCAGGAACGGCATGTACGACAGCTTCACGCCGCGCTCGAGCGCGAGCGGCTTGAGCTCTTCGCGCAGCGCGTGGAGCGCATCCAGTTCGATCTCATCAGCATATCCAAAGTGCGGGATCTTGAGCGACGCGTTCATGGACTTGACCATCATCTTCTGGATGGCTACAGAGACAAAACAGTAAGTTAGACATTTGATCATGGACTGCAAACCACGCCGCATACGGTACGGTACGTACGTGTCAACGCCACAACCGTGTCCTGCTCCAAGTATGTCGGCACTGGCGCGACACTGCCCGTGGCAGCGCTGCCGGACGCAAAAATCGCAGTCGCCGACGGCTGCGTGGCCGTCCGTGGCGCCTCAGCGAGCTCGCGAATGTAATCGAGCAAGTCTTCCTTGAGGATGCGACCCTGCGGACCCGTGCCAATAATGTCGTGGAGGTCAATGTTGTGCTCGCGTGCGAGGCGGCGCACGGACGGCGACGTGAGGAATTTGTCGTTGCTGCTGCTGCTGCCGTTGACGTCCTGGGTGACAGGCGTTGGCGCCGCCACCGTGACTACAGCGACTGCCGGCGTGGCCTTTGGCTTGGGCGTGGCGGCGGCGGCCACTGGCTTGGGGGCAACGGGCGTTGGCGCCCTGCGCGACTGCGCCGGCTTGGCACTCTCCTGAACGGATGCGGCCGTGGCCTCGTCTACATCAATGTCAATGAGCGTGTGGCCGACCTGCGCCATGGCGCCGACGGCGTAGTGGACCTTGGTCACGACGCCGTCGTAGCGGCTCGTGATCTCGACCGTGGCCTTGTCGCTCTGCACCTCGCACACATTCTGAAACTGCTTCACCGGGTCGCCTTCTTTCACAAACCACTGGAGCACCTCGACCTCGGCAATGCCCTCGCCAATGTCGGCGAGCTTGAACGGGATCTGCGGCAGCGCCGCGAGCGCGCTGCGGTGGAAGCGAGCGGCCGACACGGAGACAGAGGCAGCGGCCGGCGAGCGGCGCAGACGGCGCAACGTAGAGAGCGAGCGCGGCGCGAGCATAGTTAGATAAAGAGAGAGAGAGATAGAGATGCGTTCGTCGACAGCAGCCGGCCAGAAGAGATAATGCCAAGTGATCCTTTTGCGGACAAGCAGACAGAATCACGAGGACGCTCCGAATAGAGCGCTCTTTGGTTTCATCAAGGTGGGAGGGAATAGGGGAATCTGAGGCAGGGGTAGGGGACGAAGTCTGCAGACGAATCCGGAACTTCAACCACGAATACTGGCGATGGTTTGACAGATCAAAAGGAAATATTCCTTTTTGAGGTCGGACCAATTGATCGAGTTGGGTTCAAGCTGTCTAAGGTTCACGCGTGGGTGTCGTGGGTGGAAGCTCAGCCGCTGCTACGGCTCTGTCGATTCGACGACCACCAAGATGAGGCATCAAGACTGTGTGCCCGTGCCACATTTGTGTTCGCCAGTCGTTGCGAGGTCCAGCTCGGAGTTTGCTACGTGTTCGACTCTTTAGGTTCGTGTGTGGCAGCCACCAATAGATGCCTCGCGTTGCATGATCGAACCTCCCCACAGAAAGTCGTCCTGCTGCCGTTCATTCGACGTGGTCCCCACTCCGATGTATGCATCCCGCTGGTGGCGTCTGCGAACGTGGACATGACCATGTGGAAGCGCAGCACCAGTGACGGCGAACGTCCCGTGCATACGTAGCTGCCATCAAATCACGGACTTGGTTATGGCACCTGACGTCAGCGCCGCCAGCACCACCAACTTGGAGATTAGACGACCCTTTGATTAGACGGCGGTCTGAGTCGCTCTGAGTATATCGTCTGAGTCCATATGGTATACAAACTTCAAGTGTTATGACGGCACACTTCCCCCAAATTCAAGTGTAACGTCACTGAAAAACCTTTGGTTTTTCTGCCTTCAAAGCTTCAAGCAGCCACTCTGTGGAAGGCAACACGCCGAATAGAGGACCCTGTTGCAGACGAACAGAGCTCTCCATTTCCGCATTCCGCTCCTTCGTACCTCCGCCGCCATCGTCTGTCGTCTCTCTCTCTCTCTGTATCTATCTCCTCCCATGCTCCGCTCTCCTGCGTCCTCCTTGTCCGCCAGGGCGCTGCTCCGCCATGTGCGTCGTTCGTCCTCAGCTGTTGTGGCCGAGGCGGCGCCTCCGCTCGAGACCAAGCAGATGAACCTCTTCACGGCCATTAACGACGCCATGCGCGTGGCCATGGCGACCGACCCGTCGGCCGTCGTCTTTGGTGAGGACGTGGCCTTTGGCGGCGTCTTCCGCTGCTCGGTCGGACTCAAGGAAGAGTTTGGCGAGGACCGCGTCTTCAACTCGCCGCTCTGCGAGCAGGTACGCAGTCTTCCTTTCCTCACTAGGTCAACGCAATGGATTGACGGACCATGCTGTACTAGGGTATTGCAGGCTTTGCGATCGGCTACGCCGCCACGGGCCGCACGGCGATCGCTGAGATCCAGTTTGCCGACTACATTTTCCCAGCGTTTGACCAGATCGTGAACGAAGCCGCCAAGTACCGGTACCGATCGGGCGGCGAATTCGACTGCGGCAAGCTCACGTTCCGCGCGCCGTACGGCGCTGTGGGCCACGGCGGCCACTACCACTCGCAGTCACCCGAGGCGTACTTTGCGCACACGCCCGGACTCAAGATCGTGATCCCGCGGAACCCGATCAAGGCCAAGGGCCTGCTGCTCGCGTCGATTCGCGACCCGAACCCAGTCGTGTTTTTCGAGCCCAAGGCGCTCTACCGCGCGTCCGTCGCCGACGTGCCCGTGGGCGAGTACATGGAGGAGCTGGGCAAGGCCGACATTGTCACGCGCGGCACGGACGTGACGGTCGTGGGCTGGGGCGCGCAGATGCGCGTGCTCGAAGAGGCCGTGAGTTACGCCGAAGAGATTGGGATCAGCTGCGAGCTCATTGATCTTCAGACCATTTTCCCATGGGACGTCGACACGATCGAGCAGTCGGTGCGCAAGACGGGTCGTCTGATTGTGAGCCACGAGGCGCCCAAGACTGGCGGATTTGCCGGTGAGATCGCCTCGACGATCCAGGACCGCTGCTTCCTGAGCCTCGAGGCGCCCATCCAGCGCGTGTGCGGCTACGACACGCCGTTCCCGCTCGTGTTTGAAAAGTACTACGTGCCCGACGCGCTCAAGAACTTTGAAGCCATCAAAAAGGTCGTCAACTACTAAAGTATCATACATTTCTCTTTCACTCGGTCACGACGATTGGACAGCGTCCCTTGTGCGCTCAGCGCTCAGCGTGGTCTCACAGAACTGGCAGAAAAGCTGCGTCTGGCTGAGCTCCTCCAAAAATTCTTCAAAATTGCTCTTGCGCACGATCGTCGCGACTTCTTCTTGCAGGCGCTCGTAAAACGACTTGCCGTCCGCGGGCGAATACTGCAGCGACGTGAGCTCGCTGCAAATGTCCGTGAGAAAGATCTGCGATTCTTGCATGGTCAGCGTGAGGATCTTGTCCTGCTCGTCCGACAGTTCGTGCCATGGTGCGCTCGTCGAGCGGAGCCGCTGGAAGCGCTGCGCCGCGCCGTGGAATAGCCGCAGCAGCTCGTCGCCGCGCGGAATCGATTTCGGATTGATGTGGTGGTCCGCGATCGGTGCGAGGATAACATTGGCGTCAATATCAAAGAAGCACACGTCGGGCCACTCGTCCGTAGCCTCCAGTGGTTGACAGCCCACGAGAAACGGCACGGGCGAATGGAGAAAGTCGAGTAACGAGGCAGGCAGTTGCGGGATGTACGTGGACTGCCACTGGTACGGTGAGAGCAGTAACAGTAGTGCGGCGCACGTGGCCGTGACCTGAGCAGAGTTGGCGCCCATGACGACCACTTGCTTTTCTAGGAGCAAATGTGCCAGGATTTTAACAGTGTTGGCAGGCGAGAGAAAGCGAAGCACGACGCCGACGGACCAGCGTTCTGCATCCCGCTTGGGAAACTACGTATAAGTCGGCCGGTTAGAAAGGAAAAAATGAGCGGAGCCTCCCATCCAACAACAAAGCACGCTACCTGATAATTGAGTGTGTAGTCTGGGAGTCGTAATGCGGTCCACTGGCCTGGATCGCCGATGCGAAGTCGCCGCGCACGCTGCAGAATCTATCAAAACACATCCATTCGCGTCAGTCCGAGTAGTGATACAAGTCAGGGACTTTGTCTCGCGGCTTCTTACATCAGCGGAAGTGGGGGCTAGTTCAGTCAGACTTGAAGTGTACGCTGGTGGGTTGAAAGGTAGTAATGAGGGCGGTACGTCGGAGACTTTGCCGGACTGGAGCCGGTGGAAACGCAGCTTTAGCGGACGCGGAGCACTCTTCACGAGCTCCAGTGCCTGAGCAAAAGGAAGCGACGCGGTGGACACACCGTCGATCGCTTCCAGTACATCACCGACTTGGACTTGCGCGGCAACACGCGGACTCATAAGTCCACTTATTCGAACCACGACCGGTTTCTCGACGACGCATGCACTTGAGAATTTGTACGACATGATGTCGTCCGAGCTGAAACTCTTTTTGAGCCCACTTGAGAATTTTGGAGTGTGAGCGACACCATCGCCATCATCCCGATTGTTGCTCGCTGCCCCCAGTGCTCTTTCCGAGCGAGCGGGAGCGGAGGCGATGGGTGCCTCTTCGCTCAGTGTTGCGTCCCCAAATCGGTCTCGTTGCATCCCGGACGAGACCGATGACAGCGACTTCATGGCGGTCTTGGATGTACTGGGTGCATCTCGTGAATTCTCAGTAGGCTGCCGGGACACGGCAAACTCGACGCCGAGGTCGCTCTCCAATGTGAGTGTGATTTCGTACAGTTCCGAAGGGCGAATAGAGCTCGACTGTCGTGCTTGTTGGTCATTTTCAATTATTTGGCGAAGCAACTGTGAGCAAAATAAAAACATTATGAGTACAACTGATTACAATCACATACCAGGGCAATTTACGGACCGCAAAATGGAGCTTGTAGAACGGGAACTTGCTCGTAAAGCAGTAGCAAATCGGCGCCAAGTATCTGGCCAACGCCGGTGAGTCTTTGGATTTCAACCCTCCTCTGTCACGAGCTTTTGAGCCGTTTGAGGACCTATAACTCTCATGCAGTGGTTCCGACAGCCGCAACGTTGAGCCGTTTGGACAGCTCGCACGCTTGATGAACTCGCTATGAGGGCTCGCCGGTGGTGGATCGACCGGTCTATCGTCGCTCTCCACGACTGGACTCATAACAGACACACACATGCCGTACAGTACTTCTCCCTTGGCACCTGTGAGGCGGAATGTGTACCCACTGCTCTTGAAAGGCTACAGGAGCGAAAAGGAACATATCAGTCTTTCCAATAGCGTCTGCATAGACTTCCGTCCACACGTACGTCCAGCGCGTGCTTCTGCAACTGATCCACATCCGTTGTCCACATCGACACTGGTGAGCCAAGCAGCGTCGACGCCTGGTGTGGCTTGCACTTGACAACCGGCACTCCCATCGGGAAGCAAAAGTCGGCGATCGTCGGGTCCGGTGGCCGACCTTGACGCTACACAGCATAAGCCACTGTCAATATCTATCGGCTCGTCCCAGAGACTGCTGCTCCAGCAAGTGACGCACCTGAGCAAACTCGTAAAACACTGTGGGCTTCCAAAAACCGACCAACCCTGTGGGCGACCGGTTCGCCTGTTCTCGTTCTGGTTTGCCTATAGCCATACTGGCAATGAAAAAGTGCTCGAAGACGTGCTCTTTCTTGAGCTGCATGGAGAACATGACCGACCGCGCGATGCTGTGGAACTTGGAGGCCTGCTGCGCCGACCAGAGATCGCGCGACGACGGCTTGGCGTAGAGCATCCGGTAGAGCATATTCGATGGCGGCATGGTCGCATTGCTCTCTCGCCGAGACCCACTACTGCCGCGGTACATGGCGTCGCTTGTGCCGCTGACCGTCGACGACCGCTTGGACCGCACTTCGCGTTGTGAGGTTGCGCGGGTGACCGATGCGCGGTTTCTGGAGTTGTCCACTTCCATGGGTACAAATGAGATCAACGTGTTGCCGTTAGCATGCGCGCCATTCGCTGGACTCGCGACGCCTCCGTGCCCATCGTACACTACCAATAGTTGTTCGTCGGGATCGCCATCGCCGTCGTCGTCATCGCCATCGTTATCGTCGTCGTCGTCGTCAAAATCAAACGACGTGAGGGTCGGACTGAGCAGGTTATCGATCTGGTCCGTGTCGCTGAACGTCGACGACGTCCGCTGCTTGCGCTTGGCGTGCATGGGCGACACGCTGCTGCCGCGCTGGCTCTCTTCCAACAGCGCCATGGTCTCCAGCAGACTGCGCGCGAGCTTGCGGCGCCGCTGCTTCTCTTGGGCGTATTTTTCCTTCCACTTCTTGGCCTCATACCGAGCCAACAACAGCGCGTCCTGCAATGAGACTTGCATGAGTCGATGCTGCGCAACTCGCTCCATTTTACCACCAAATACAATACTGATGATCGCACCTGTGTCTCGTGGTAGCGCGACTCCCATGTACATGGCGCGCGGCCATCGGCACAGCGCGACATGTCGGGTCTCTCTGGTTTTTTTTGCCAACACGGCAAGTTCTGTGAAGCTATCTTCGACGGTACCCTGGCATCAGAAGGGTTATGCTGTAACCCATATCAGATGTTCCTCTGTTCGCAACGAACCCCTTGATAGTGACGCTCCTCTAAAGTACGTTCCATCCCTTCCCGCGCTTTTTTCAGGAGCTCCTCGTCTTTTTTTTTCAGACAAGCAAATGAAGTATCTCAAGCCGCTGGAGCTAAGTGCTGACGCGACGCGGCCCGACGGCTACGCGATCCACGCGGTCGCCGACCAGTGGGCCGAGCTGCTGCCAGCGCGCGTGCCGCTGCAGTTCTCCTTCTTCCGGTACCTCGGCTTCTACGTGGCGTGCTCGCAGAGCGGCAAGGCCACGGTCGTGCGGTCGCGCCCCGCCATCATTGCGCTGCACGTGACCATCCAGAACGAAGACAAGATCGTCTTCTCGGACCGCATCGCCGCGCCCTTCCGCAACGGCGTGTACTATGTGCAAATGATCAAGCTGGACCAGCCGGGCGCGCACACGGTCACGGTCTCAGTCGAGGGCGACATTTCGAACCAGACCGAGATGCTCGTCATGCGCTCGCAGGTCTACGAGTTCATGACGCTCGACGAGTGCGACAAGCTCAAGCAGGGGCCGTACGCGCCGCTGCGAACGTTTGTGCTGGACAAGCCGCACCAGCAGCTGCGCGACGATGCGTTCCAGGACGAATTCATCAAGCAAAAGACCACGGCGCTGCGCCGCTGCGACGCCAAGGTGAGCCTGAAATGGTCTGTCTGACCCTCCGCGACTAGAGGATGCTAAACAGTGTGTGTCTACCTGCAGTGGTGGCTCAAGGCCTATGTCGAGCACACGCTTGACCGCGTCTTGCGGCAGCGACAGTTCCAGGTCGCGTCGGTCGCGCTTGGCCGCATGGGCCACAAGCGCAAACAGGACCAGCCAGGTACTACTGCTGATTCGACCATCTTGGGTAGCGAGTGTACGGATACTCATCGTTGTCCTATTCTAGTCCGCTCAGCCGACAAGCGCGAGCACGACCACCTCTTTGAGCGGCGGCGCCGCGAGTGGAAACGCGTGCGCAATGGCGAGATCCGCATGTTCACGACCGAGCCGCTCCACGCCGGCGCGACCGCCACGGTGTTTAGCGCCAAGGAAATGTACCACCAGCTGAGCCAGTACGCGCAAGTGTAAAAAGCCAAAACGTCTACACGTTAAATAAACGCCACCGCACACGTGAAACAAAAAAAAATTCACTCGGCTGCAAACGGCGACGTGATCGTAAACTCGAGCTTGGGTGCCGGCGGTTTAGTGGACGAACGATCAAAGGCCGCGGCGTAGTACTCCCACAGCACGTGCACGTACTGCGACAGTGCGCGCTCGGCGTAGGCCTCTTGCTCAACGGGGAAATAAAGGGAAGGAGGCGCCTTCTTGCGGCCCACCTGGTCGGCGAGCATCTTGAGAGACGCATCCAGTTTACTTGAGACCAGCAGATCGACCGAGATGTCGTCGTCGTCCAGACTCGCGCGGAACAGCGAGACGCGGCGGTGCACGCCGCTGGCGCTGCCGCTGTTTGCGATGGTCGCGCCGTGGGCGTCCCACGCAATGAGGTTTGCGAGTCCGTTCGCGACGACCGCTTGATGCTGCTCGCGCTTCTCCTGTGCCGAGGGCGAGTGGAGGATGGACTGGGCAATGTCGCTGAGGTGCGACCAGTAGCCAAACGACGGCGACCCGGACGACGCGGCGGAGAGCAGCCCCGACGAGTGGTGGTCGTTACCGTTGCTTTCGTGGGCGTGGAAGAACGGACTTTCGGACAACAAGACTTGGTCCCCCGTGCAAGGCAAATCTAGTCGACTGGACGCAAAGACCTTGAAGACGATGATGTAGCTGTAGATTTTGCGGATCTGAGATGTGTGCGTGCAGAGGAGATATTAGCAAAGGGAACCATACACGAAAAAAGAAAGACCTAGTACCTCTTCGTTCCAGTGGAGAAAGAGACGGAAAAAGTTTTCTCGAATCACGAGCTCCGAGATGATGAGCCGCCGCCCGCGCGAAGGGAGCAGATCTAAGTGAGACACAATCCTGGGAGGTTAGTACGACAGACCACCACGTGAGACCTTGAGAAAACGTACCGAGACAACTATACAGAAACGTCAGCGCCTTGAGCAGGATCTGCACATGGGACGACAGCAGCGCCTTCCGCAGCGCACTGCAAAAGTAGACGTCGTCAAACGCACTGTCAAGACTGCCTCGGTGGCTGGACAACGATTTGCTGGCCGCTCGCTTCTTGTGGTTTTGAGTGAGCCCATCGTCGACCAGCACGCCGAGTTGGTGGCGAGATCCGACGGCAGAAGACGCGGCAGTCTCCAGCACGCGCTGAAGAATCGCGAGGCCATAGTTGACGCTCGCCGGGTCCAAAATGTTGGTGCCTTCGAGCACGATCTCGACCAACGTGTTGACGAGCCGCGGGTTCTTGGTGACTTCGCTGAGTGTGTCCATGACGACATTGACTTCCCTCGTCGTCCAGTACGAACTCCACAGATTGACGCTCTGGCCGTGGACAATCGACAGAATGCTGCCGACCGTAGCCGGGGTCGTGCCCGTCAGTCTCGGGCGCCGCTGGCTCATCTTCTTGAACACGGCCACGAACGCACGCACGACACAAAAGTATCCGGGCACACAGTGCCACAGCATGGGCGTGTCCTCCACAGAGAGGTTGCTGCACGCAAAGGCCGCGTCGCACCAGTACGAGTGGTCGCTGAGGAACGCGCCGATAAAGTACACGAGCAAGACGTCGTCGCGCGCGGGCATTCGGAGCCGCTCCGTAAACAAATTGAACCCGAGCTCCAGCTCGTGGGCGAGCGCGACGTACCGCGACAAGAGCGCCCGCTCAGTGCCGCTAAACACGTGGAGGATCGGCACTTTTTGGAGAAACGCGACCTCCTGCGGTGTGAGGAGCTCGCCGGGCTTCATGTCCTGTCATTTTGGTTATATATGAAAAGTATGAGCGGTTACAGCCGTGCAAAGAGAGTGTAATCGCCTTAAACTCACCGCCTCGAGCGCCTCGCAAAGCGACGACTCGACGGTGCGTCGACGCGGGAAAGCCGGGGTCGACGTCGAGTTGAGGCGGCTCCGCGTCGTCTTCGGAACATCACCGCCGCCGCCTTGGGCGTTGTCGCGCCGCGACTGCTTGTACTTGGAGAACGCATGGAGAATGCCCTTCATGCGCTCGTCCGATCGGATCTCGCTGTTGCGCCGCACATATTCTACAGAGTGAATGCACTGGATTGTCAGCCCCACGAGCATTTGCATGTGTAGCAGTCTCCAGGGTGTCTTACCTGAGAGCCCATTCCAGTTGCGCTGCGTCGTGCGCGGACTGCGGCATTCCTGTCGCTCCTTGTCGGCCTTTTGCGCGACGCCCGGTCCACCGGAGTGGTGGAACGTGCCCACCGTGAGCGGCTCGGACCGCGACCGCTCGCGGCGTCCGATTGGCACGCGCGTGCCGCCGCCGTGGTCCTCCAGCACGCGCGTCGCCTCTACCAGCGCGTCAAAGACGCCGCCGGCGCGGTGCGGGAAGCGCATGCAGACGGTCGTCAAGACGTGGGCCATCAAGAGCGCGTTCTCTTCCAGTATGATGCGCGACTGCGTGAGCTTGGCGTTACAGAGCGCGAGTCCGCGGCGCAGTAACTCATAGTACCGGTCCTGCACTATGGGCATGGAAAGCATCAGCTATGAGCATTTCTCATCTCAATCTCCAAATGCAAAACGCGTGTACCTGTATCGGCTACAGTGATGGTCTCGGTGTCCACGACGTAGCCGCGGATGAACTCGACACGGCGGCCGATGCACGCGATCGCGTGGAGATACAGCGACCGCGTGCGGTTGCGCACGGGCACGTACTCGCACATGTCGAGCAGGTACGCCCACAGATCCAGCAGCGACTGCTGGCCGACCACGAGCGACAGCGTCTTGGTAAAGTACGTATCCATCGAGAAAAACGCCGCGACGCCATGTCCATTCGCGTGGGTGCCGCCGCCATCGCCCTGGTCGGCGTACAGAAAGCACGGCACCTCGAGCAGCGGCCGCACTTCCTGGAGCAGCACGACTTTTTTCTCGAGCTCCCATCCGTTGAGCTCGCGCGGCCGCGCGTGGGGGGCGTGGTGGTTGTAAGGAGAGGCTCCGTGTCCGTTGCCGTGGCCGTTTGCGTGGCGCATGTAGTGCAGCTGTGGCGGCGGTGGCGCGTGGAGTTCGCGGCCGCGCGCGAGCGTCTGCAGCTGGTGGTGGAGCTGCGTCGTGAACACGAGCCGCATGCGATCCGGGTGGTCAGCCGACTGGTACGCGCTGCGCATGGCGTCGCAATGGGCGCGGGCGGCAAACGCAAACGTAACGCCGGAAAGAACGGCCGAAGCGAAAATAACAAATGGAATCGCCCGCGAAGACCAATCACAAAAAGAGACAGAAGCGACCATGATTCAACTGACGGAAGAAAAGATGGATCGCACTTCAAGCACTGACTAGGCCAAGCTAATATGGGAGGCTAATTCCTCAACTCAACGCAGGCAACTGCTCGTGGAAAAGCCCTGGGACATTGGTGGCAGCGTCGCCATGTACCGCTGGAGCTCGTACACAATCTCTGCGGCCGTCGGTCGGTCGGCTGGTTCGACTTGAAGACACTTGTCAGCGAGCTCCAGGATCCGCAGCGGACACGTCTCTGAAAACGCAGGCCGCAAAATACCCGACGCGACCATTTGCAAGATCGCATTCTGCTGCTGCTCACCGCCACGTGGATTCTTCTCGTTCCAGTACGGATAGTCGTCCGTGTCGATCTCCGATAGCACCACGCCAAACGAAAAAATGTCGGCACGCTCGTCATAGTCCTTGCCCAGCAGCACCTCGGGCGCGATCCAGAAAGATGTCCCAATACCAGCCGTCATGTGCGTCTCTTCAATGTTGCGCTCCCGCGAAATCCCAAAGTCGCTCAGCTTCGCCGTCATGTCGCTGTCCACCAACACGTTCTTCGACTTCAGGTCGCGGTGGATCACCTTGGGACTCAGCGAGTGCAAGTACGTCAGCGCATCCGCAATGTGCAACGAGATGGTCGTCTTGTGGTGGTCCCACGTCAGCGGCGTGTTGCGGGTCTTAAATGACTGCAGCACGTCTCGGAGGTCGCCACGGTCCATAAACTCAGTCACGGCACACAGATTCCGCAACGTATCCCACGACACGCCCACAAACTCGACGATGTGAGAATGGTGGAGCGTCGCCATCAAGCAGATCTCTCTCAGGAACGCCTCGATCATTTTGATATCCCCGGCGCGGTCCGGTCGGATCTTCTTGATCGCCACGCGACGGCGGTTGTACACGCCGCTGTACACGAGACCGAAGCCGCCCTTGCTGATACAATTTGCGAGACGCACGTCGTTGTATGGGATGCGGTTCGTGATAATGATGGGGTCGTTCACCAGGCTCGCGTTCACGGTCGGATTGGTCTCGTCG
>JAADVC010000821.1:0-15194 GCA_023334575.1 Pythium volutum | reverse complement strand
GGGCCGGGCTTCAAGGTTCCGTGGGGTTGAAACCTTCTTCGGATTTCGACCACATAACGATGTGGTTACGATTTGGTTACGATGTTCCCTCCTCACCGGGGCTACTAAAAAAACGTATCCATTTCCAGCAAAAGTTCAATACGACATCACTCATTCCCTTTAAGGCCAATCTCGAGGGGCTGCTTGCCGCTGCTCGCAGCCGCAACTGTCGCTGGTGGCTGCGCGTTGCGCGCCATGAGATTGGTGGTCATGGCAACAAACTCGTCGCGTCGGTCTTTCCGCTCGCGGTCCATAGCGTCCATCATGGCCTGGGTCTCGCGTCGCTGGGCCTCTCGCTCGGTTCGCAGCAGCTCCACTAGCGCGTCCTGCTGCATGCAGAACTCGCGTCGCTCGAGCTCAAACCGTTCCACAAGCTGCTTGGTCTCTGCTTGGGAAGCTGCCAATTCGCTGTCGACCTTTGCGGTCTCCGTTGCTGAGGAGATCGGTCTTGGTCGGGGTGGATCGCAGGAGAACTTGGCCGCATCCTGCGTCAGCATTACGACTTGCTCACTCAGCCGCGCGATCGGCTTGCGCATCCTTTCCATCTCCGTCTCTGCGACTAGCGACTCGCTCCGAGCATGCTGTCGCTCCCTTGGGTGCTGCTCTTCCTGCGGTTCTAGTGGAGGAGATCTGGTCGTCACTGGACCAGCAGGTGTCATGCTTTCTGTCCTGACAGGTTGTCGTGGTCGTCGGGCAGGCGTCGGCGTCGACAGCAGCGCATTGTACTGGGCCGCGAGCTCGCGAACATTCATGGTCACCGACTCGGGATCCTCTCTAGCCGCGGTAGCACTCGCTTGATGTGGGTATGGACGTTTGCGCCTGTCTGGAAGATGCGGCGGCCGATTTGTCGGTTCACTGTAGCCGCTACCTTATCCCACGCGTCGAATTGTAACCCATAACCAACTTGGAACGGCTGCAGCTCGAGCGCGGCGCGAAACGCAGCTTCGTCCACCAAAGTCGACTCGGCGTCGCTGGAAGCGTCATTGCTGTCGTCTTGCAGCATGCGCTGTCGCGTCGCTTATCGCGCACTGTTGTCCTCCTCGGTTGACGATGAGACCCTGCGCTTGCCTCTCGTCAACGCCGAGGCGCCACCTGAGTCTTTCTCTAGCAAACCGCTCGTCGATTGCACATTCGTTGAGACGTTCGGCGAGGCGTTCTTGCTCTTCTTGAGCTGTCGCGAGGGAACGCATTCCAACTCTGGTTCTGGCTCGGACCGACGCCGTTTCCCACTGCGGATGGTGCCATGATACTGCTTCTTGTGAACAAGACCCTCGTGGGCGTCGTGCTCAGCCTTGGTGGCCAAGTACTCGCGCACCAGCTCCTTTAACGGTTCCGTGAGGTGACCATGTCCACGGTGGGACTGATCGCGATACCCATTCGCCAATACTTTTACACGCGCCAACGCGCTGCGATTGCGCATGTGTACCGAAGTCCCCTCGGACGCCGCCGTCTCCATCCACATGCTTGTGACTTTGTCCCACGCTGCCTGCTTCTGTCCATTCGGTTGACAGAACGGGCTCGGCCAAGGCAAGACGCATCAAGCGTTCATCCAACGACGAAACGATTGCCGCGTACCGTTGCTCGCCACCTGAAGCAAGCGGGTCAATGTGACAAAGCTGCGCGATGGTAAGCCTCGTGCGAGGCGTCGGTGCGGTTGGCAGCACGGCAGTTGTATCCCCACGTGATTGCTCTACCGACCGACCGCGACGAATCGTTTGCGGAACACTGCCGCAGGCCAACGGATTCACCGGCAATGAAATCGACACACTCGTCAACGCGTGCTTGGTCTTCTTGGTCGGCGGCTGTTTTGAGCAATCCAATAACTCGGGTTCGGGTTCGGACTGAGGGCGCTTTTTGTTGCGGACATTGTCTCGGTGTTGCTCTTTATGACGCTTGAGCTGGGCGTCGTGCGTGGCCATGGCCTTCCTGAACTCGCGAAGTAATTCCTCCAGTGGTTCCGTGAGTTTGGAATGCTCACGGTGTCGCCGATCGGGATAGACCTTTTCAAGAAATTTCACGCGCGCCAACGCGTTCCCATTGCACAAGTGCACCGTCGTCTCGTCGGCCCCCATTGTCGCCATCCACGTCTGTGTGACTGTGTTCCAAGCCGCCGTCTTCTCTCCATTCGGCTGACAAAACGGCCGCTCGTCCATCACAAGCCGCATCAAGCCTGTATCCAACAAAGGGAGGACAGACGTGTATCGTCGTCGACCAACATCAGTCGGTTCCACAGTCGGCGCTTCTTTCGATGTGGACGGCGTCGAACCCATAGGGGCGCGGTCAGATCGAGTCAACGGCTTGCTGCGTGAGACGTGCGCACCATCAGGTTGCGCGGAGTCGCCAGAATCTCTCTGACGGCGCGCATCGATGGGAAGCACTGGTTCCACCGAGATTGGTTCCACTGGTCGCGCGGCACTCGTCGTGGTTTCTCCATGCTTGGCCTGCTTTCGCTCACGCATGTGTGCAGTTGTCGCAGATTCTCCCGTTCACTTGCACTGAGCGTCTGCTTCGTTGACTCGGATTCACGATACAAACCAAGCAGCGTCTGCATGCGCTGCTTGCAGCTCTTGCCGACTGTAAACACGGTCGTGCCTTCGCGAGCGTTTACGGCTTTCGCCACGCGATCCCACGCAGCTTTGCTCTGCCCCGGCTTGAAACGGACCAGCAGTACTTCGCTCAGAAGCAGGTCGTCATATGATTCCTTCATGGCGATAGGAGCGTCCAGTGATGTGGCCGACGCGTTCGATATTGGATTTGATGTCGACGCACGGGTGCCTTGCGCGGACTCGTTTGTCGACGGCTCCAAATCGGCATTCTGCTTGCGTGCGATCAACTTGGTCAGCATCGCGCGAAGCACCGGTGAGAGAAACGCGTGGTACGGATGCTGGGGATCTTGCAACGCTTGCGTCATAGAACGGAGCCGCTCCGACACGGCCTTGTTGCTCGCTAATTTGCCACGCGCAGTCACGCTGTTGGTCTCCAAGGAGGAATTATACGTGACGACGATTTCATGGAGCCACATTTCTTGTTCGTCCCCGTGGGCATCAAACGGCCGAAGCTTGAGCACGAGCCGAACGAGGCGCTCGTCTTCGATAGCCTGGACGCGCATGACCTCGTCTTCATCGTTTTCCTCATCGTCTTCTTCGTCTTCCTCGCTTTCTTCGCTGAGACGCGAGCTTCCGCAGTCGCTCGAGCGTGGCCGTGTCGATCTTGCTCGCCCCGTCCGACTCGTAGTAGCGCTCGTAATACTCGAAAATCATCTTGCGCAGCTTTAGCGTCAAGAGATGCGGCGTGTTGAGCATGGTCTTCCGCAGATTGACCATACGCTTTGTCACGCCATCGCCGCTTCTAACGTCGTCGCTGCCCGCGGCAATGAATGCGTCGGCGATGCGGTTCCACACGCTCATTTTGTTGCCTGGCGTGGTGTCGAACGGTCGTTTCTCGAGTACGATCTGCACCAACAACTCGTCCGTCGACGTTGCGGGCTTCCTCTTGCTCTTTGGTAGCAGTGGCGTTTTCTGATCGCTCGTGTTTGCATCCATCACTGGCAGAGCCGTCTTGGGCCGTTCGGTCATCGCACCGCCCATGGCTTGTATAACCCTACGCAGCTTCTTGAGCGTCGCAATATCCGTTTTGTATTTCCCATCAGATTGGTAGCAGCGCTCATGGTACTCCAAAACCATCGCGCACAGCGTGGGCGCCACATCCTGTCGGCGATTGAGCACTTTCTTGGTCACGAAACAGACCCGTGTCGCTGCAGCTCGGCCGTTGACCATGGTTTTGCCCGAGGCCACGACAAACGCGCCGGCGATGTCCTCCCAGATCTTGAACTTGGCGCCGTCTACCGTATTGAAAGGCCGCTTCTCGAGCACGAGCCGCATAAACAACTTGTCATCCTGCGACTCTATTCCACTACCTTGCATCGACGCACGGACAGTGGATTGGTCAACCCGGATGGGCAAATGGACCGTGGGCTCCACGTTGGATCTCTCGGACCGCACGCGGCTGGGCTGCGAATTGGCGGTGTCGACGTTGAGCATACTGTACTCGACCACCATTGCTCGCAGCGATGGCGACAGGAATGCATGGTACGGGTGTGTACGGTCCAGCAACACCGTCCTCACATGCCGAACGCGTAGTTGCGCTGAGCCCACACTTCTGACGGGACCACGTACGCTGCTGCTCTCGACCTCTTCGAGCATTGCATTGTACGCATCCGAGATCTTCATCCAATCCGACGTCTTGCCGTCCGTCCCGACCTCAAACGGGCGGTGTTTCATCACGAGTCGCACGAGCCGTTCGTCTTCCACGGCTTTCTCCCGCAACGCTTGCTGTTCGTCCGCGTCCGATTGCTTTAACGGGGTCGCGTGTCCGATTAGTGCCGTACCCTCGACTGCGTGCCGGCGAAGCGTCGCGATGAACGCCTCACCAAGCCGCTGCGCAAAGCCCGCCTCGTAGTGACGCGTATTGAAGTCGAGAATAAGCTTGCGAAGATGTGGCGTCAAGAGATGCGGAGACTCAAGAGCATCAACGTCAAGACACCAAGTCGTTAGGTCGCATCAACACGACTCACCACGTCCACGCCACCGGCAGCAACGAACGCGTCGACGACGGCATCCCACGCAGAAATCCTCGAGACAACAGTCGACTCCACCGGCCAATGCGCCAGGGCGGTCCGCATGAACAACTCGTCGTTGGATGCATGGATTTCTTGATCGGTCGTCGATGCGGTCGCTGGTCTACCACTCGTAGGTCCACCACTAGCGTCCACAAGGTTGATTTCCACGAGATTTCCGTTTGTCTCAACAGCAGTACTGTCTTCCACGACACGGTCTTGAGTCTTGTCCGCTTGCTCGTCAACCACGTTGTCTCCGGGCGAGTCGATCGCTTGAGGAGAGCTTGAACGTTTCCACATCGTCGCATCGTAGTCGTCATAGATTTGGGCCCACGTCGCCGGCCTGCTTGCCTTGCACACTTCAAAGGGCTTGTGTTGAAACACGGTCTGCAGCAACCGCTCGTCTTGGACGGCTTGCTTCTGGAAGATTTTCTGGTCACGGGTCAATGGCGTGGTTGGTGGACTCGTGCGCGGGGCTGCAGGTTCTCCGTCGGTCGCGTGCCGTCGTAGTACCGTGAGAAATGCGTCACCTAGTCGCGCCGCCTTGTAGTTGCGCTCGTTGAACTCGAGTACCATGGCGCAAAGACTGGGCGTGAGACGATGTGGTGACTTCAGGTTCAAGGTCTCGTCGGTTTGTAACCTTCTTTGGATTTCGAACAGAACGATTGGGCTACGATTTGGTTACGATTCAGTTACGATGTACCCGGACGGGGTTACTAGGTATCCATTTTGCAAAAGTTCGATTTTTGCTGCTTCCGAAGGCGTGATCCAATGTCAATCAGCTTGCCGTTGTGACTTCCAGCGAGCTTCTAATCTTGGCATCCATAGCTCCTCAGGCGCGACTTACCCACGTACAGATCGAGACGACACGACCGCTGAGTATGGCCTGGTCAAAAAAATGTTTCTCACACTGTCACTCACTCCCTTCCAGGTTAATGTCGTGGATCTGCGTGCTGCTGTTCGCCAATGCCGCCGTTGACTGAGCGTTGCGCACATTGGTGGCCATTGCGGCAAACTTGTCGCGTCGGTCTTTGCGCTCGCGGTCGAAGGCCGCCATCATGGCCTGCGTCTCGCATCGCTGCGCCTCGCGTTCGCTCTTGAGCAGTTCCACCAGTGCGTCTTGCTGCACACGAAACTCGCGGCGCTCGAGCTTAAACTCGGCCACCAGCTCTGCCGTCTCGGCTCGCGCTGCCGCCACTTCCCTGTCTTTCTTGCTGGTGGTGGTCTCGGCCACTTCCTTTGTTAACACTGTGACTTGATCACTCAGCCGCGTGACCGACTCGCGCAACATGGCCACTTCGGTTTCGACGTCACATGCACGCTGTTCATTCGGTGGATCCGCCTCGAGCTCTCGAGTCGGAGAATTGGGCGTTACTGGACAAACGGGCGTCGCTGCGACCTCACAACTGGTATCCACTGCAATGTCTTGTCGTGGTCGTCGACTCGTCGTCGGCGATGGTACCAGCGCATTGTACTGGGCCGCAAGCTCGCGAAGACCCATTGGAAGCGACTCGGGATCGGTCTCGAAATGCGCTAGCACGCGCTTGATGTGTGCATGAGCATTGTAACCTTTCAAGAACGCGTACCGGCCGACCTGCCGGTTCACGGTCCACGCGACTTTGTCCCAGGCGTCGCCACGTAAGCTATAATCAGCACGGAACGGCTGCACCTCGAGCGCGACACGGAAAGCCACTTCGTCCAGGGAAGTTGAGTCGTCATCGTCGCTGGCGGCGTCGTCATTGCCATGCGCGTCACTGGCATTGTCGTCGACCACGCGCTGCCGCTTCGGCTGTACGGTCTCGTCCTCTTGAATACGCGGCGAGATTCGACGCTTCCTTCTCTTCACCGATGTCTCGACGCCAAAGTCGCTTGCAGCTAGATGGCTCGCTGCTTGTGGATTTACTGGAGTACCCGTCCATGCGGTCTTGGTCTTCTTCTTGGCTGGCCGAGGCGGGGAGCACTCCAGCTCTGGAGCCGGCTCGGGCCGGGTTCGTTTTGCTTGTAGATGGTCGCGATATTGTCTCTTTTGATGCACTCCCTTTGCATCGTACCTGGCCTTGATGGTCGTGTACTCACGCAGCAATTCCTTCAATGGGTCCGTGAGTTTTGAATGTTCACGGTGGGAGCGATCGCGATACACCGTAATCAAGCACTGCACGCGAACCGTGGCTTCCTTGCCAGTCGGCATCCTGACAACCGTATCCGAACCCGCCATAGCCGTCCAGGCTGCTGCGAGTTTATCCCAAGCCGGCATTTTTTCTCCCGTCGGCTGGCAGAATGGCAGCGCGTCCACCACGAGTCGCATAAAGCGGACATCCAACGCCGGGAGCATCGTCATATACCTACCAGTGCTAGAGATACCAGCCATCCCCAGTGCACCGTCGTCTGAGGGTCCATCCACGGTCTCACTTGATAGTGGCTCGATACGAGACACTGGTTCGAGACGAGTCGGTTCTTCTGGTGATAGCTCAGCAGGTATCGACGTCTTCCGCTTGAGCATTGCGGCTAGCTGCCGCAATTGCTTTCGCTCACTCGTGCCTAGCGATTCTGCGTGGTCCCGAAGCGCGGTAAGCAGCGTTTGCACGCGCTGTTTGCAGCTCTTGCCTCGCGTAAACACGGTCGTACCGACACGGGCGTTGACGGTTTTCGTCACGCGGTCCCACGCGGCTTTGCTCTGGCCTGCCTTGGATCGGATCCGCAGCACTTCCTGCAAAAGCACGTCATCCAGCGATACCTGTACTGCGGTCGTCTTCGAACTCTCCGCGACGGCCGGTGGCGCAGGGTTCGTTAATGCCGCTAGCAGCTGCTGCAGCGCGGCGTGGTTGACCTTAGTATAGTCGCCCAACATCGCGCGTACTGCCGGCGAGAGATTCCCGTGTTCTTCATGCTCGCGGTCACTAAACACTTTCACGAGCCACTCGACACGTGCTCGCACAGCGTGGGCGTCGACGCTTCGCCCATTGGCAAGGGTCTTGGTGATGTTCTGCAGCTTGTCCGCAATATCCTTCCATAACGCGGCTCGTGGTCCACGTACAAAGTACGGCCGCGTGTCGAGCACAAGTCGCATGAGCTCTTCGTCGAGGCGAGATTCCGATGATGTGGCGGACGCCTTTTTCGATCCCGCAGACGCTGTCGACTTACGAACGTCTCGAGTGGATTTCGCCGTCAATGTTGATGGAACGAGACGCACGTCTACAATGGCACTTTCTCGCACACCCTCTTCGTCGCCGTCTTCGTCAGTCGTATTCTCTTCCGTGAGATATGCATGTTTGCGGAGCGTGTCCAGCGTGGCCGAGTCAATGCTTGATCGCCCTCCCGACTCGTAGTCGTGCTCGTAGTACTCGAGAATCATCTTGCGCAGCGTTGATGTCAGGAGTTGCGGACTTTTTAGCATCATTTTCATGAGCCCGACAAGGCGCGTCGTCGCGCCTTTGCCGCTTCGAACGCGGTCGCCGCCCGCAGCAATGAATGCGTCGGCAATGGAGTTCCACACGTCCAGTTTGTTGCCCGTTTTGGCATCACATGGTCGATTTTCCAGCACGATTGCCATGAACAACTCGTCCGTTGATGCATATCTCTGCGCACTCTTATCAGGCGTTGCGTGGTGCTGGCGAGCACGGTTTGCAGACTCAGTGGACGCTGGGGGGTTCGCGAGGGCTTCTTGTGGGCTTCGTCTCTTGCTCGTACGAACGCGCGTGAAGGATACTGTAGGTTCCGCTACCTGTGCACGCGCGTGGATCGTGGGCAGGACGTGCATCTGGACTGTGAGTTCGACACCGGATCTTCCCGGCCGCACGCTGTTTGGCCGCGTGTGCTGACTGATGTCGACGTTCAGCATATTGAACTCGACCAGCATTGCCCGGAGTGATGGCGTGAGGAGTGCGTGGCACGGATTCGTGCGGTCCAGAAAAGTCGTCGTCGCAAAGTGAACGCGTTGTTGCGCTGCGCCCACACTTTTGAGGGGACCACGTACGCTACTCCCGATATCTTCGAGCAGCGCATTGTACTCACTCACAATCTTGATCCAATACGACGTCTTGCCTTCTGCCCCGGCCTCAAACGGGCGGTGTTTCATCACGAGTCGCATGAGCCGCTCGTTTTCCAGTACTCTCCCTCGCAGCACGTTCTGTTTGTCCGGTTTCAATTCATTGAGCGGGGTCGCGCGGCCACTAGGCGTCGTACCCACGCTGGCGTGCCTGGAAAGCGTCGCGATAAACTCCACGCCAAGGCCGCGAGCAAAACCCATCTTGTAACTGTGTTCGATAAACTCGAGCAGCATTTTGCGAAGACGGGTGGTCAAGAGATGCGGAGACTCCAACAACATCAATGTCAAGACACCAATCCGTTGGGTCGCATCAACGCGGCTCGTCACGTTCACGCCGCCGGCAGCAACGAACGCATGGACAATGGCATCCCACCCACAGGTCCTCGCGAAAACAGTGGACGTGAACGTGTGGTGCCTGAGCACGGTCTGCATCAGCACCTCATCATTAGGTGCATGGATCTCTTCATTTGTCGTTGAAACTGTCGCTGGTGCGGCGCACGTCGGTCCTCTTTCGCCGCCTGCAAGATCGATCTCCATGGGTACATCCAATGTCTCGGCAACAGTGTCATCGTTTACCGCACGGTCTTGACTCTCGCCCGCTTGTTCGTTGACTGCGTCGTGTACATGCGATTCGATCGCAGCGCCGCCTGACAAATGGGATGTCTCGCCGACGGTCGTGGAGGAGATCTCTTGCACCGACTTGCGGAGCCGCTCAAGCCTGACTTTGTCCGTTTCTCTTCCCCTACTCGACGCATAGCAGAGCTCGTGGTACTGTAGGACCATCCCACGGAGGTCTTGCGACAGCATCTCCGGTCGCTCGAGCTGCATTTTGGTGAGGTTCACCATCCGCCGAGTTGCGCTTTTGCCGGTTTCGATGAGCTCGCCCCCGGCGGCCGTGAACGCTTGCGCAATCGATTCCCACGCTTTAGCTCTCGCACCGGAAGCGACTTCGGAAGCTCGCTTCTCCAATACGATCTGCATAAACAACTCGTCCGTGCCAGCTACCGCGGTCTCGTCGCTGGCTGGAATCGTCAGCAGGTGATATTCAACCACCATCGTCCGCAGCGTCAGGGAGAGGAACGCGTGGTACGGGTGCTTGCGGTCCAGCAAAGTGGCTGCTGTGCTGCCCACACGACGCTTGCAGGCCAGTGGTGAACTCAGCGGGCCTCGACCTTCAAGCGTGGCGTTGTAGTCGTCGTAGATTTGTGCCCACGTAGCTAGGCGGTTTGCCTGAGTTAACTCGAACGGCTTGTGCTTGAACACGAGCCGCATCAAGTGCTCGTCTTCGGCGGCTCGTTTCTTGAGCATTTCCGGATTGGCGGTCAACAGCGTGGCGGCAGGACTCGTGTGTGCGGCCGGCGGCTCGCCCTCGTTCGCGTGCCGTCGTAATACCTCGATAAACGGATTGCCCAAGCGCGCCGCAAAGCCCGCCTTGCAATTCCGTTCGTTAAACTCGAGTACCGTGACGCAAAGACTTGGCGTGAGAAGATGCGGCGTCTCAACCAGTGTCAACGTCAAGACGGCAATGCGCCTGGTCACGTCGGCGCGGCTTGTCATACCCACGCCGCCGGCGGTGGTAAATGCAGTCGCAATGGCATCCCAAAACGCGATTCTCGCGCGCGCGGTCGTGCCATTGTATGGATAAGCTAACACCGTCCGCAGCAGCAACGCGTCGCTAAACGGTCCTTGCACGTCGCCAGAAGTCAAGGCATTCGCTTGCATGCTCTTGTCGCCACCTGGGCGTTCACGTGTCGACTGCACCGTCACGGGACCCGCATCGTCGTCGTCTTCCAAGTTGCCGTCGTTCATCACGAGGACTCTCTCGCCCGGAGACGGCGGCGACGCGGCCTCGTGCAGACTCGCATGAAGTTGCGGTGGCGCATGCTCTTCCTCGTGCTGTTCCTCACCGTCTACGTCCATCTCGAGTTCAAACTCGCTCTCGGTTTCGTCGTCGTCGTCCGGCGCCGACACACGCAGCAACGGCGGCTCGCTGGCATCGCCACCACATTCTTCATCATAGCTCGACCCCGACGGCAGCGCTGGTGCTGCGAGTTGCACGAGTACCGCGGGTGCCGTGTCGTTTACCGATAGATCTGCCGGTGCGTCCATCTCGTGGTCGCGTAATCGAGACATGCGGGCCGGCGTCACGCATCGAAATGGGCGATTCGAGTTGGGAAGACTCCAAGATTTTCCGATAGTCAACGGCACGGTTACGACGTACCCCTACGGGGGTACGTCGTAACGTTTATAAGTTTATAAGAAATCACATGCAACTGAACAGCAACATCGAATACGATGCAACGTAACAACAACATTGCGATGTGGAGCATCAGCAACGGCGGATACACTCAGGACATGGATACAAAACGCACTCGCTCGCCAACGGCTTTCCAACAGCTTCAATGAGGTCATCCATCATTCGCTCGAATCGAGGTCAGCGTCAATCTCATGGAGCTGTTGGCTGCCTTGCGCCGCTGATGGCTGAGCGTTGCGCGCCATGAGATTGGTGGTCATGGCAACAAACTCGTCGCGTCGGTCTTTCCGCTCGCGGTCGATCGCGGCCATCATGGCCTGCGTCTCGCGTCGCTGGGCCTCGCGTTCGCTCTTCGGCAGCTCCACCAGAGCGGCCTGCTGCACGCGAAACTCACGTCGCTCGAGCTTGAACTCGGCCACAAGCTCAGCCGTCTCGGCGCGCGCTGCCGCCAATTCACTGTCTTTCTTGCTGGTGGTCTCGGCCACCTCCTTGGTCAATACTGTGACTTGATCACTCAGCCGCGATACCGACTCACGCAATATGGCCACCTCGGTTTGTACGTCTGGCAGAAGCTGTTGCTGGCGATGGCTCGGGTTCTGGTGTGGGCGAACTGGGTGTCACCGGACTGGCAGGCGTCGTTGGTGTCTCTTCACACTCGGCTTCTATGGTTGGCCGTGAACGTCGGTTGGTTGTTGGCGACGGCAGCAGCGCGTTATACTGGGCCGCCAGCTCGCGAAGATCCATGGGAAGCGACTCGATATTCTTCCCTATGACGCAGCCCCTTTGCATCGTACCTGGCCTTGGTGATCGTGTACTCGCGCAGCAATTCCTTTAAAGGTTTCGTAAGTTTCGAGTGTTCACGGTGGGAGCGATCGTGATACACGGTGACGAGACACTGCACGCGTAATTTGGCTAGCTTGCCCGTCGGCAGCTTCACAACGGTATCCGCACCGGCCATCGCCGTCCATGCTGCGGCGAGTTTATCCCAAGTGTTCATCTTCTCTCCCGTCGGCTGGCAGAATGGCAAGGCGTCCAGCACGAGCTGCATGAAGCGGACATCCAGTGACGGGAGGACCGTCATGTACACGCCTTTGCTCGAGGAACTCGCAGTCTCCGACTCGCTCCATGGCAGTGGTTCGTGTACGACTTCACTCGATGCTGGATCGAGACTAGGCGCTGGCTCCACACAAGTCGGTTGCGGTGGCTCAACGGCAGTCATCGCGTTCTCTCCACGCGACTGCTCGGTCTCCCTTTGCTGAAGCATTGCATCCAGCTGCATCAGTTTCTCTCGTTCACTTGGTCCCAGCATTTCAGCTTGCACATGGCCACGGTACAAAATGCGCAGCGTCTGAACACGCTGCTTACAGCTCTTGCTTCGCGTAAACACGGTCGTGCCGACACGAGCGTTGACGGAGTTCGCCACACGATCCCACGCGGCTTTGCTCTGGCCAGACTTGAAACGGATCCGCAGCACCTCCCGCAAAAGCACATCATCCAGAGACTCCTGCGCGACGGTAGTCTCCCCGATCTCCTCGGTGATGGATGGTGTCTGCTTTGTTAAGGACTTCAGCAGCTGCTGCAGCGCGGCGTGGTTGACTTTGGTGTAGTCCACCAACTTCGAGCGAACCTGCTGGCGAAATACTCCCGTGTGCTTCATGTTCGCGGTCACTGAACACTTCCATCAGCCACTTGACCCGTGCTCGCACTGAGTCCGCGTCAACGGGTTGACCGTCGGCAATTGTTTTGGATATCTTCTGCAGCTTGTCAGCGACTGGCTCCCATAACGCGGCTCTTGATTCACGCGCAACATACGGTCGAGTGTCGAGCACAAGTCGCATAAGGTCTTCGTCAGTGCGGATGGGGCGTGATTCTGGCAGCGTGGCCGAAGCTGGTGATTCTATAGACGCTGTAGACGCATGAACGTCTCGAGTCGATTCCGTCGTCAATATCGATGGCTCTCGTTCAGACCTGTCGTTGTTGCCATTCGTGCGCGCGATCAACTCGGTCAGCATGGAGCAAAGTGACGGCGAGAGATACGCGTGATACGGGTTGTGAGGGTTTTCAAACGCATGCGTGATATAGCGGAGTCGCGACGACACTGCCTTGGAGCTTGTCAGTTTTCCACGAACCGTCTTCGTCATCTCGCACTCGTCTGTCGAAGCGTTGTAGGCGGCGACAATCTCTTTCAACCGCGCCGTCTTCTCGTTAAGTTGAACATCAAAAGGCCGGATTTTCACCACAAAACGCACGAGACGCTCGTCTTCGATGGCTTTGGCTCGCAAGGTCTCCTCGTCCTCGTCCTCTTCGTTTCGACTGACTTCCGATAGGGACGCATGCTTGCGGAGCGTCTTCAGCGTGGCCGTGTCAATCTTGTACCGCCCGCCCGACTCGCAGTTGCGCTCATGGTACTCGAGAATCATCTCGCGCAGCTTGCGTGTCAAGAGCTGCGGCTGTTTCAGCATCGTTTTCATGAGCGAGACAATGCGTTTGGCCACACCATCTCCGTTTTGAACACGATCGCCGCCCGCGGCAATGTACGCGTCGGCGATGCGGTTCCAGACATCGATCTCGTCGCCATCTTGAACCTCAAACGGTCGGTTGATCAGCACGATTCTCATGAACAACTCGTCCGTTGACAGATTGGTCTTCCTGACCACTGGTAGCGGTCGCACGTCCTGTGTACTCGCTTCCGACTCAATCGCTACAGCCGTCGACGAAGCCACACGTTCGCGTGGAAGCGACACAGATCGGCCTGCCGGCGTGCCCATGTCTAGGACAGCGCTGCGGAGCTTCTCAAGCGGGGCAAGATCCGTTTTGTATCTCCCATCAGATTCGTAGCAGCGCTCATGGTACTCCAAAGCCATCGCGCATAGCGTGGGCGTTACATCGCGTCGTCGAGCGAGCACTTTCTCGGTCACCCTCCAGACCTGTGTCGTTGCGGCCTGGCCGTTGGTCATGGTTTTGCCAGAGGCCACGACAAATGCGTCTGCGATTTCGTCCCAGATCTTGGACTTGGAGCCGTCGACTGCATCAAAAGGCCGCTTCTCTAGCACGAGCCGCATGAACAACTCGCCATGCTGCGAGTCCATTCCACGATCTTGCATCGACGTAAGCTTATTGTCGCTATTCAGCATATTGAACTCGACCAGAATCGCTCGGAGCGGTGGCGTAAGGAACGCGTGGTACGGTTTCGTGCGGTCCAGCAACGCCGTCGTTACGTATCGAATGCGTCGTTGGGCTGCACCCGCACTCCCAAGGGGACCACGCACGCTGTTGCTCTCGACGTCATCGAGCAGCGCGTTGTACTCTTTCACAATCTTGATCCAATACGACGTCTTGCCTTCCGTCCCGGCCTCAAACGGGCGGTGTTTCATCACGAAACGCACGAGTCGCTCGTCTTCCACGGCTTTCTCCTGCAGCACTTGCTGGTCGTCTGCGCTCAGTTTCTTCAAGGGGGTCGCGTGCCCAGTCGGCGTCGTACCCTCGATCGCGTGCCGGCGAAGAGTACAGA
This sequence comes from Pythium volutum, assembly GCA_023334575.1. Classification (NCBI taxonomy): domain Eukaryota; phylum Oomycota; class Peronosporomycetes; order Pythiales; family Pythiaceae; genus Pythium; species Pythium volutum. Next base: position 730 of record JAADVC010000821.1, on the reverse strand, counting down.
TAAACGCCTTACCAAGCCGCTGCGCAAAACCCGCCTCGTAGTTGCGCGTACTGAAGTCAAGAATTATCTTGCGAAGATGCGGCGTCAAAAGCTGCGGAGAATCAAAGAGCATCAACGTCAAAACGCCAAGTCGTTGGGTCGCGCGCGCCGAGCCACTGTTGCACGAGCGACGGTACGGGTCTGGAAGATCATTCAAGCAATCGTCCCACACCAACTATGGGTGCACCGCAACGCGACGTCCTTTCAAGCCAGCACGGACTCGGTCCACGGAATCGCAGCCAAGATTTGGGCAGTGATTACCAGACAAATTGGCAACTACGCAGCGGCCAAACGAACCGCCAGTGCCACCTATGAGGACGGGCGGCCCATCGACTATATCCTGCAGGGCCTGCAAGCGGACGCCGATACGGACGGCAAGGACCAGGGAGAAGTTCGACTGTACTACGACGGTGGCGCACGCGGCAACCCCGGACCGAGCGGAGCGGGTAGCGTGCTGATCGAGCGACATGCCGCCGGCGAACCGTGGTTGGTAGTTTGGTGGGCGGCGACATTCGTCGGCCTCTCGAGCACCAATAATGTGGCAGAGCATACGGCCCTGGCCCAAGGACTCGAAGAAGCGGCCCGCCGCTACGGCAACACACGAATCCGGATCGACGTCATCGGGGACAGCATGCTGGTCACAAACCAGATTCTGGACCGCATCCGAGCGGCCCACCGCAACTTCACGACG
>JAADVC010000820.1:0-15207 GCA_023334575.1 Pythium volutum | reverse complement strand
GGCATTCGCATCCCACATTCGGAATCTAGAGTTAAACGGAACCGCTCAGAGTTTGCGAACAACAGGACTGGTTGAGAGAGTGAATCCACCATAATGTGTGTCGATCTTTGTCAGCAGAATCTGCAGTGTAACCGGCGGTGGGCGGTCTCGTCTTGACGAGCATTCGAGAGATCCATCCACTCATCCACGACTGTTGGAGCATCCAGATTCTCTAAAGGCCAATTCCTTGGAACGGAAGGATACGCAGTGGTTTCTCGTCTCCATGGATTCGATGCGGTGGGGACACTGGCGTGCCAACAGCCAACAGTCGCGACTGAATCCCCACAGGTTCGGAATCCCATGTTCCATTTCCCAACTTTGCGAGAAGCTTCAACTTCCCGTGGAAGCCAGAAAAAGAATCCCCACGGATTCGACGGGTGGAGATTCACTCAGTTTCACCCAACCCTTTCGAACGACGTCGACCATCACTCTGCTCACCCAACAACCGCAAAGGCTCTGGTTCTTTTTGGTTTGGTTGGTGGATGTTCGTGTTTCTGCATCGCACAAGTTCGGAACCCTCGCCCTCTACCCAATGAATCTTCTTGGATTCCGGATTCGTATCGGTTTAGAGAGGCTTTGAGGCGTGAAGTTGCACTCGCCGACAGTCAAGATGGGTTGTCGCAAGCAACACAGGGCGAATCTTCAAGCAGTTCGTTCTGATTGGCCAGTCCCGCCAACCTCCACCCTATCCCTTGAATCGTCAAGATTCGAGCCATACCGAAACCAAGTCTTTCCTACAAACTGGAATCTCGATGGCCCACTCGAGCCGGGTATTGTGAGGAACTCGCCCCCATACTGAAACGCTATACATTTTCTTTTTCCGAGCAGCTCCGTTGGTGCGGGAATCTCTAACGGCGAGCTCACCTTGGAATGCAGCACGTGGGGATTCACGCTCGCCACTTTCCCTTTCGCGACCAGACTTGCATTCCCCGAGATTCCTTTTCGCCCTGCGAAGAAATCGCCACACGCTTCTTCCTCTCCGCTTGCCTCGCCTCTGCCCTCGACCAAACACGCAACCATGGCCAGTCCCGCATTTTCCGCGTCCACCGCACCAGCCTCCCCAGTCTCCCACACGCGTTCGCTTACGATGAACGTGGCCGACATGCTCTCGAACGACGACCACAGCCACTCGCCCGCGTCGCCCAGCCACAGCAGCGTCAACGGCTCGACCACGTCGGCCGACTCGTCGGTCGCGTCACCCACAACGGTCACTAACGACATGCTCAAGCGCGGCTGGATCGCGCCGTTCTTGCTCCACTTGCACCAGATGCTGCGTCGTGAGAGCACCAAGGTCATTCGATGGACCGACGACGGCTTGGCGTTCCAAATTCTCGACAAGGACGCGCTCACCGAGCAGATCTTGCCCAAGTATTTCAAAAACAAGAACTTCGCGAGCTTCCAGCGTCAGCTCAACTACTTTGGCTTCCGCAAGTGGGCCAAGGTGCGTGCTGAGTTTCCGACGTACGCGCGCGACCACTTCACGCGCGACAACTACAGCGCCATGTCGCTCGTCAAGCGTCAGAGCAAGAAGTCTCGCAAGCGCAAGGCGTACGAGCCGTGCGAGGAAGACGAGAATGCGAAGCGTGTCGCCGCCCAGCCGACATGGGCCCTCAATGACCGGTGCAAGCCAATCCTCCCGCGCCCGAACGCTGGTGTGCAGATCCAGCAGCCAAAGGTAGTCGTACCACTCCTGGAACTGCCTCAGGTGTCGATGCCCGGAAGTATCTCGCCGCTGGCTAAGATTTGGGCGGCTCCTGGTTTTGCCTCCGCCTTTGTCGCGCCCTCGCCCCTCAGTGTGCCGGTCGTTCCAGCGGGTATTCCAGTGATCTCGTCGGCGCGCAAGGTCCCCTCTGGATGCAAGCTGCCGTCGCTTCGTGAGCTGTCGGCTTCGGGAGCTCTTCTGTCGCAGTCCACGGCTCGTCCGTGCTGGCTTTCGTAAAGTCGTTCGTGTCGTACCCCGTAACTCTATTTATTTATTATTTTCCTTCTCAACTCTGTGCTCTTGGATCTTTAGTGGGCCTGCATACTTGGCTCACAATGTTTTCAATCAGATGTAAAGATCGAGAACCCACAGGCGGCTCGCCCGTGGAGCGCCCCCAGGATCCTCATCAATGAAAGACGGAGACGGTGCAGGAGCGGCAGCCGCGGACGGTACGAATCTTGATGGACGCGAGGGGGTCGCGATCGCGGTTGCGAGGCCTTGCCTGCAGCAGAGACGGTATGTAAAAATAGGATTCGAAATGTTCTAGCCGGAATTTACTGGACGACCTCTGAGAAAAACTGGACGATAATATTTGGTGGAATATATCGTATATCATAGTGAAACGATGCCTGTCAAATGCACAGGTGTGAAGCTGGGTTTTGCTTCCGCTACTGTACCAGCAGCAGAGACCTTACAGCTTTGTGTATCTCGGGGTCAGCTTTTTCACATGAGTCGAATGCGGTGGCGTTTCCATCCACCATGCGTGGTGCAGTCAATCACAATGGAGTACCGGTACGTGCTGGGCGCGTACGGAGCCAGAACAAGCAAGTCGAAAGTGATGCAGTTTGATTTATGTTGGCAGGTCTAACCCGTGAGCACGGGTCTCCCGATTCTACATCAAGGTATCTAAGCCTTTTGAAGTGTGGCTTGGTACAGCAAGATATGGTAATTGGAGCATCTACATCAGGGAGTGTTTCTAATAATCCGGGTAACAAGATGGCAGACATGCTGGCCAACACGGCCATGGACAACAAAAGCACTACCACCGGCCCGAGCGGCGCGAACCCGACCACCGGCGCAGTGTACGACCACTTAGACAATACCCCACCACGCCAACCTACGCGAACCACGATTTCATCACCTACCTCACAGAACAACTCGACTGTGCGCGACGCACCCACCCCACCAGCTCCAGAAATCGAACGACGCCCCCACCCCACAAGCGGAACAGGCACGCGAGTCGCGAGACCACGCACGACCACGTAACACCACCAGCACACACAGGGTGCATAGACGTTGCTAGGATTCCATTCTAATGAGATCAATACATCCTTCCAAATTAAAAAAGCTAGATAGCTGCTGCGCTCGCCAACACCACAGTGATAGCGATGCGAAAATCAAGAAGCTTCCGATGTTTCCACCCACGCCACGGACCGGACCAAATGAGCAGCCCTCAGCCAGCTTCTCTGTCATTTTCGTTTGCTGGATATGATATATGTCAGACACCATGAATCCCGTATGCATACCCGTATGGTTATCGCTGCTCACTACATACACATCAATACACATCTTTTCGAATAACAAGATGACACCGAGTGGCGAGTGCAATATTCAGCAACATAGGTGTCGCTACAGGTTGAGCTAGTTCTTCACTCAACTGTAGATACAGCGAGATCTATAGGAGATACAAGCGCAACTTGCAGACGTTAGTGGCCATTGTGGCCATTGTAGTACAGTTTCCTCGACTCGGAAACAACAGCGCCCTCCGTTCAACACCGCAGCAAACCCAACCTTTCCCCAAGGGTGACCTCACACTGCGCGTTCACACGTCTGATTGGACAAGTTTCCAGTTAGGGAACCTGGGGATTTTCTACCACTTTTCAAAATAAATATGATCTTTATACCAAACTTTACAAAAATATGGAAAATATACCACTTCGGTCCAGATGCATAACTTATGTCCGAAAATATGGTTTGAGTTCCAAGATAGTTTCATATATATGGAAAATATACCAAACACGCGAAATATTTGTAAAATACCTCGTTGCAGTGATGTCCTTCCATGTAGTCTCAAAATATTGTAAATGTACACTACGGATAAGAGTACTTCAAAGAACAGAAATTCAAGGTTCTGGTTGATTTTGCACACTCTTACAGGTACACGCTTCGGACGACTTTTATGGCCGCTTGCTGAGCCTGCATACATAGGTGCAGCAGTTCATTGTACATGTAACACATCCTACTCCGATACGAAGAAGAAGGAGACGATCTGAAGACGAAGGGCAAGGTCAAGTGTAATGTTTGTGGTGTCAACGGTCACAAGTTGTGCACGCTTGCTGTGACTCACAACAAGCGTACGCGCAAGTACTGGCCCTCTCGCCGCGAGGTTTGGTATATTTTCCATATTTAGTTTGGCGTCTGGACCGAAGTGGTATATTTTCCATATTTTTTTAAAGTTTGGTATAGAAATCATATTTATTTTGAAAAGTGGTAGAAAATCCCCAGGTTCCCATCCTAAAATGCAAAAATAAAGAGCGAAAATGGAGCAAATTACGACGGCACGTGGAATGGTGACGTCGCAGTGATCGCTTGGCGACACACGGGACACGTGCGCCTCGGCAGCTGCGCAATGCATGTACTGCAGTAAATGTGGCCGCACGGGATGAGCACGCGGTCGACCTTGTGCTCAAGACAGACCATGCACACGAGTGTCTCTTCAGCGTCCTTTTTTTCGCGGACCGCCGTCTCGACTTGCGCGGTCGCGAGGCGGCGGCCCTCTTCGGCCTGCTCGAGCCGGCGCTGCAGGCGTAAGTTCTCGGCCATGAGCTCGTCAAAAGTAGAATCCAGTGACAGGTTGAGCTTGCTCAGCAAATCGTTCACGGCCGAGACCACGGTCACGGGCGAGACTGCACTGGGTAGTGCCATAGGCTGGATACCAGTATTGGCACGAGGCACGACGGAGGCGGGTAGCACGGCGGGCGTCTCGACAGTGGCAGAGGTATCGGCATTGCCCAGTCCGAGCCGCTCGACAAATGCTGCATTGCGGTCGTGCCAGGTCGTCTCCGTCCGCGACGAGCTGCCGCGAAACGACTTGAAGCTGTAAATCTGGGTCGCCGAGAACCACGCCGTCTCGGCCTGGCGAACGCGCACTTCAAATCGACTGAGGCTACCGTTCACAGATGGCTCTTCCTTCATGATCTTGGCGTACCGGAGCCCGTCGCCATGGTCCACGGCCACGACTTCACCAACATAAAACGACCGCAGCGGCACCAGTTCCACGAGCTCGCGGTCTCGGTCGCTCAGCAACTCGCCGTAGGCGCCGCGCAGCTTTTCCGCGATCAGCGTCGGGTCATCGTGGATGTGGAGAAGCTGTAAGAGCGGCTGGATAGTCAGCGCATCGCTGCTAAGCATGGACTCGATTACCGAGCAGTCCTGGACAGCGCCGCCCAGCAATTGATTGATGCGGCCGGCGACGACCTGCGTCACACGCACACCGCTTGTCGAGGCCAGTGTCTTGACGGCAACGTAAATTGTCTTGGCGCGCGCGTCCACGTACGACACACTTGCCGCAGCGGTCGAGGCCTTGGTCACATCGACCGAGCGTGGCGGCTGCCCCAGCTGCGCGAGGAACCGAGACCGCAGCGTGTCCACGGCGCGGATCTGGTAGGCGCCCACGGCGACAATGCGAGTGTGGAGCTCGTTAAAGTCGACGGCACCGCTCGACGTGGTCGTTGCCTTTTGGTGCTGCACGCTGAGCACTGTGCGTAAACCGTTGCCAAACTGATGTGACGCGATGACTGCGTTCATGCGCTCGATCTCTGGTGGTGGTGGCGCTAGCACATGGAGCGCTTGGTCGCCATCGAGCTGTTCCGAGACGACTTGGCTGATTCCTTTGACGCCCAGCGCATCGCATCGATCGGGCGTCACGCGTGGGTGGACCACTTGAAGCTCGGTCAGATCGACACGCGCACAAATCCATGGCGCATCGTTATACGCCATTGCGAGGGCCTGTCGCATGGTTGATCCCGTCGACGGTAAGAAAAGCTGCCGCATCGTCTCATCCGAAAGCGTCTTGTTCTGCTCTGTCATGTCGTCCGCGAGCAGACTCACGATTCGAGACACACTGAGCAACTCGTTGAGATTCAGCCCACCATCTCCACATTCCATCGCCAAGTCACGCAAGACGACAACATAGTCTTCTGTCCCGGGCGACTCTTTCGAGCCCAGCCGACGAAACAGCGTGTCATAGGCACCAAACGCACGCGGCACTTCAAACATGATCGGTGCCAAACTCTCGGCCAAGTGGAAAAACAGTCGGCTGCCCTTGACCAGATTCGACCCCACGGGGATAATGGGCGTGTACGTCAGTCGCGTGAGCTCGTGTGGAGTGAGTCGGTCCCATTCATCTTGCAAATACTTGAAAATGGCTTGAAACACGTCAACCACTGGCACGTAAAAGAGCCACGATTCCGAAATCGACTCGGACGCATTTTCGACAATAGTGAGCAAGTTCTTCAAGACCACGTCTTTCGGTGGCGGTGATTGGAGGCCGAGACGGCTCCATAACACGCGTGGCGGGAGCGCTGGTGTAGAGACAATCGGCATGCATGAAAAGACAAGTGCCTGGTCGTCTGGGATCGCGCACTCGCTATACGCCACCAACACAGTTTCGGTTGACATTGCGCATGCGGCTCCGCGTGCGGCGAGGGCGTTTTGATGTCGAATGGCCGGAACAAATCGAATGGGTCCAATCTGCTCAAAAAACACGCGCGATCGATCGTACTTGTCAAAGTTCTGGACGAAAAACTCGTGGAGCGTGTTGACAACCGTCTCGTCTTCCAGCGACAGCGACGTTTTGTCGGCGTACAGTGACTCGAGGCGTCTCGCACACTCGACAAAGAGATCCACCGAGATTTCCGAGCGGAGCCCAATCTCGCCCATGAGGTCGAGCCACACGGAAGACGACCGCATTGGTTCACACGGGAACGTGCCTCGCGTGTTGGCATAGAGCGTCGCAAACACCTTATTGCGAGGGTCAAAGAACGCGTCGGCACACTGGAGGGACCCGTCATCGCTGGCAAATAGTGGCGTCGAGCGTAAGACAGATACGACTTGTGCATCACCGCGGAGCATCTGCCACTTATCCTTGATGAGTTCAAGCGTCGATACTCGCTGCCCGTCCGATAGATGGCTGTAGAAGGGAAGGGAAAAGACCAGAAGGCGACCGTAATTCATGTCCTGAACCCCAAGATCTCGGTACAGCTCGGTAAGTCGCGGATTTGGTTGCAAAAAACGCTCCATCGCGTTAGGCGGCAGCGCGATCGTCCGCAAATCAATCTCGCCCGGCACCAAATAGTGCTCGCCCTGGTGAAGTACACACGGTTCGCCAGATATGTTGATGTAGATCGGAAGCTGCTTAAGCATATTGATGTGCATGCGATTGAAGCCACCGTGGCGCTGACCGTGGTTCGCAAAAAATTCGGCCAGTCGCATCGCATCGTCGGCTGAGAGATTTCGCCATTTTAGCATCGTTTGGTCACTTCCGTGTGCCGCATCAAGAACTGCAACCGCAACGTCGCGCGACACAGGAATAATCTCCTTTTCTTGGCCAGCCAAATAGGCCAGTTCGAGAATAGGGACACCGAGTCGATGCAGCAAGTCGTGCAGCACCGAACGCGAGCACGATTCCACGTCTTCGGCGACTTGATCCAACGCCGTGGCCACCGCCGTGGCCACCGCGCCTGGTGGATCTTCACCTCGGTCGTTGATGGCTTCATTAATGGTATCAGCAAGTCCATCGATCTCAAGCGGCGAATGCATGCGGTCGGACCCGGCAATTTGCCCAATTGAACCATCTTGAGTCGAGAACGCATCTTCCTCATCCCTCGCTTCTGCCCGTGTCGTTGCCTCGCCATCCGCCGCAACGGAAGTACCGATGTCGTCTTCTCCCTCGGATTCCGCCCCTTCATTAAGCTCTGGATCGCCATGCAACAGCGCGTCTTCGTCCTCTTCAAAGTTGTCTCGACCATCCCGCGTCTCCTCTTCCACGGCTTTCAGTGCAGACAGCTCACGCAGTCGCTCGCGCTCCCCCTCCAAGCTCGTGAGTTTCCGGTCATTCTCAAGCTCGGCTTCGCTCGCGAGGTGATTAACTTGCTCGCGGAGGTCTCGATCGAATGCTCCATCCCAGACACACACAGCAGCACCAGGCTTGCCGCACGAGACAAGCCGTGAATCGTGGACAGGGATCAATGGCCATGCGCTGAAGTAGGCGAGGGATCGGCGCTCAAAGCGAACTTCGCTCCAAAAGCGATGCATCCACACTTGGCTGACCTGTCCATCCGTGCTTGGGGACCATTCCACGATTGGTCGGTCTCGCCATGCGGTCGGAAGAGCCGTGTGGATATTATCTGCGAGAATCTTGATCGAGAACTGGCCGAGTCCCATTTGCTTCACAAAACGCGGCTCGGAGAAATAGGCATGGAGCCGCTGGCGGGCTTCCAGTGATACAAACGTGCTGGCAAGCGCCGGAAGCAACTGGATCTGGTTGAATGACGCAAGTACATAGCGACCGCGTCGGCTGGTCCCGAGAATGCCGACAGACCCATCTTGGAGCGGAAGCAGTGGGAGTCCTTGAAACTCGGTCCACACGGCGTTCAGTTCGGCCGGCAGCGGGAATTTCAAGTCACTCAAACAGTACTCAAGAAGCGAGAGGCACATACTGGGATGGATGTCAGTCGAACGAACATTCCGCAAAAAGCGCCGCATGGTAGTGGGTGCCACTGAGTACACACGAGTTGGCAGCAGCCGCTTGGCATCGTCCAGCACGTCACTTGGTACATCAAAGGACGGAAAATGGAGGTGCGCAAATGCAACGACCTATGTTAAGAACAACAAATGCACGTGTTGGAAGATGAGTTCACCCTGCGTCCAGAAGGAGCAAGATTACAGCTTACCTGCAAATCCATCCCGACAGTGTCGACAACGTAGCCTTCTCGCAAGGAACGGAAAGTTCTATCCGTGCACAAGAACACGTCTTGTGTCTCCAGCTTCCGGAAGAGCTGGTGCTGAACTTGAGACGCGACAAAGTTGTTTGCCTATTCAAAAGTGGAGAGAAAGTGTGAGCTAACCATGGGGTGCATACAATACGAGTGCAGATCACGTACCGAAATGTTGACTGGCCACGTACGGTAAAATGCTCTGGAATACGAGTGGCCATACAACCGCTTTGCCTGGTGGAGTAGCCTTGCATACGCTTCGACCACACCATCTTCAAGCAGCACTCGATTCCAGTGGGTTGCAATCGCCTGGTCGTCATTTTGACCCGTCCTTGCCGAATTGAAGTGCACCAAACTGTCATTGAGGTTCTTCTTGAAACATCCGTCGATGTGAATCGGCAAACCAACTTTTTGGTTGCTTTTGATGATCTTGAACAGCTTCCCTCGGACAGGACGTGCCGGCTTTCCGTCGCGAAGCAGGTGGCACGCTACGCTCACGTACGGCGTCGAGTTGAGTACTGCGTGCACGGACGATCCCGCCAAATCACGACTTCTCCCGGCCCCAATGTTGTCCGAGACGAGCCAAGTGTCCTTGTGGCGTCTGTTCTCGATTTCCACATCGATTTTGAATTCAAACTGGTTCTCGGGGGTCACCGGCGCCTTGAAAAAGCTCTGAAACGAAAACTTTTTCTTCCAGTCGTTGTTGTGTCGAGTCGACGTGCGTTGCCGAAGCGTCTCTGCACTAGATTCCAACGAGACTTCACCGAGTCGTTGGTTTTCGTATTCCGACGCCTTACCGACGCTCCACAGTGCGACACGATGGACCGACTCGGTAAACACGAGACAGTCACGGAGCTGCATTTGGACAAACCTGACGAAACGATCGGCCGCTTTCACGCTCAGCGTGTACGACGACAAGGACGACGCCTCTTTCCTCCATGGGAATCGCAGTATCGTGCCTTTCGTCCCGCGGGTCACGTTTCCTGGGAGCGATGGCAGCGTGGCAAACGGTAGAAGCTGGTCCGGGTAACGCTGAAAATCGTCGCTCAAAACATCGTAGCGACGTGCCGCTCCACTCGCATGCACTTTGCCAGTTCCTGACGTGGACAGGATCTGGTTGGTCGGATCCAGCACAAAAAAACCGTCGTCGCTGAGTATCTGAAGGCAATCGGAGAACGTAAAGCCCGTGAGAAACCCAGGTCGAGCCATTTCACCCCCGTACAGCTTATTCACGTCTTGCGTGGACAGCACGGCATCATGAATGTGCACGCAAATCGCTTCTTCTTGGAGCACTTGGAAAGACGGCTGGATGACCCGTCGGGACGGATGCTTTCGGTAGTCCACGAAGAAATCGACTTGAGAACCTTCCAAGCGCTCCACCGCAAGAAGGATCTCCCGGAAGAACACGTCAAACCACTCGTCCCGTCGAGGCAAAACTTTTTGCAAGTTGCCAGCGGATGGACACGTTAGCTGAGTACTATTCACGCCCGTTTCAGCAAGCCGCGCATGAAGTGACATGGCGCCGAGCGTCAGGGCAACCTCTCGTGTGAGACTTTGGCTGACAAATCGGTAGCCACGACGAACTTCGGATGATTCGTTCCAGTCCATGTCATCGTAGACGAGATCGCGTGCTGGGACTAGCCGACCACTTTTGTCCAGCAGCAGAAAGCTGGTCGAAGCCACACTTGATGATGCGCCTTCCGTGGAGAGCGAGTTTGCGGCGCGTTCGAGGAGCTTGATACACGTTGTCAGCTCCGATGAGGTCAGGATATCACTGGATTGTGACAAGGACCGGAGTGCGAGCGCGTAATCCATTGCTTTAAATTCTTGCTTGAGTCCCAAAGTCGTCAGCAAAGATCGAGGCACCAGAATCTCTGGAGGCGCCGCAAACAGGAGAGGTTCGAGCTCACTGTCCGTGTGGAGAGCCATTTGCTGCATCCTCGCAAACGTTTTCCCAGTCCACACCCAGGGACTGGATTGAAGCGTGCTGGAAAGTGACTCAATCGCTTCAGCGTCACCTCTTAAACACGCTTCATCGAGCATTCCGTATAGCTGTTGGGTTTCGTGCACCACGGTTTTGAGATCCTGAGACGAAAAATCGTCGCGTCCTGACGAGGAGACCGATTCTCCGATCGCTGCCAATTGTGAGGCTACGACAGTCGCTTCAACAGGAAGATCCCAGCCGAATCCTGCAAGAAGCACTTCGGATTTCAATTGGCCGGTGAGAATATCGCGGCTGAAAGAGCACTTCCACTATGCACCCACAGATAATCAGTTAGTACGAGCACCAACGCAATCATATGAACAGAAAGAAGCTCACCATATCGCTTTCTGGTCGAGTCGTCGCAGCCGATGCAAATCTCCTCCCGGGCTTGCTATCTTTCGGCCATGGCAAGAGTGGTTTCATTGGGGAATCGTGAACGGGCAGCCACTTGGTCACCAGCAGATTGGCCACAATCGCATCCACACCGTCCGTGGATTCGATCTCTCTCGCCCCAGACGATCCATTCTTGAGATCACCTCCCACGAGATCGTCGAACGAGCGATTTACCACCTTTAGCAAACTTTGCGCTTTTTTCCACGCTCCGGTCGATCCTTTCTGGAGATCAGCCACGAGGTCGTCGAATGAGCGGTTCACCACCTTTAACAGACTTTGCGCCTTTTTCCACGCCTCTTCCGTCGGCATATTGTCGCCTACCATGGTTTCAATCGATCGGGCACTCTCCAGGATCGCATGGCATGATAGACGCTCGCGCAAGCCAAGGGAACGGAGGATCGCGACCATATTTTCATCGGCGAAGTCCTCGTGGGGAAGAGAATTGAGACCAACGAGCTCGCCAAGGTCGCGGTTGTTTGGGTCGTACAAATCCTGGATTCGGCGAAGCTGCATCTTCCTTGAAAACACAATGGGTAGGTCTTTCACGATATCACGGAACGTCGGCTCTTGACGTTGATGATGCGGTAGTTCCAGAAGTGCATTTTGCACGATTGAAGCGACCAATTCCGGGCCCGCTTGAAGTTGCAAGGTCTCCAATCGAGGGAACACGTCTTGCAGCAAAATGCGTGGGAATGACCACGCTTCAGCGCCAATCTTCTCCAAAACGCTGCGACTCATACTCTTCGGAGGAGCCACAAAATACTGCTGTCCAAGTACTCGAACATCTGCGTTCTCTCCAGCCAAACGGGCCGTACTGTCGATCGAGCGGAAAGTCTCCTCGCCTCCTTGATCTGCGTAGACGCGGAAAATTGGGAGCTGTCGAACGAGCACCAAGTTATCGCCATCAATGAGGTCGGTGTCGTCCCTGGTCACAAAGGCCTCAAACACTTTTAGTTCCGTTGAGGCCAGCCGCGTAAACACATCTTGCACGCTCGCTTCCGCTCGTTGAAGTCGCCCAGCTAGTGCCGATAAGACTCCGTTCAGATTGAGCTGGAACAGCAACTTGTTCTTGATGACCCAAGCCACCGTCTGGCTTCCACCAACTACAGTAGCGTCAATGGAAGCGATCCCGAGTTTCCTCAAAACTGCCGGTAGTGTTTCAACCAGATCTTCCGACAAGGGGCGCCCTGGGTGTTGCACAACGCCCGTCATGAACGAACTGCTAGCGCGGACCAGCACCTGTTCAGACTGCCCATCGACTGGCACAACCGGTAGGAGCGGCCAACAAGTCAGCGCTGCCTTGATGGGCTTCAATTCCTGCTCCGTCGTCGCGATTTCCAGCGCATGCTCGACGTATCCCCACCATAAGCGCAGCCAGTCCTGCGAAGGGCCAGGCGCTTTAGTGGTCAGCTGCAACGGACACGTTGCGTGATTGAGCTGGCGCCATTCCGTGGGAAGCACTCTTGGTAGAAACCACAGAGCCATTTGACGGGGGGTCATGCGGAAGAGATTGGAATGCTGGTCTAGACTTGCAACCATGTCGAAGAGCGGTTTGAATTCGTAGTCGACGAGATGACCGTGGAAAGCATTCAGCAAGCCGGACTCGTGTTCGTTTGCGAAAAAGAGCGTGGAGTCGAAGTCCACTGGATCGATATGCTTCGCCTCGTAGACCAACAGTGGCTTGTAAGACCCGCCGAGGGTAGGCACGAGAGCCAGCTTGTTCAAATCCGCTCGTGCTGATGGGTCGCGCGCGTCCGATAAACAAAATTGGATCACCCTGGTAGCTTGGATCCGATCGATCGAGGGCAAGAAGGTTCCAGACCGAACCAGTTTCCGAAAGAATGTCGGCGTGAAAGTGCCGCGGACAATATCACAGTCGGTCATGATCTTTCGAAGAGCAGTAGGTACGCGCACCGTGTCAATGGAGACCGAGTTGAGGGCGAGTTCGAGCGTTTCCCAGTCGTCCACGCTCTCGTTTACGAGTACACTCGCGCCTGGGTTGATCGGTTTGCTGGTATTGCTTAGTGCGGAGAAACTGGTACTCAGCACGGGCTTGTCTTTCGCGATCGCGTACACGGCCTTGACGAGATCACCCCACGGCCCGGACGAAATATTAATGGGGAACAGTGACGTGTATGCCGCAGCCCCACATGCCCCGCATAGTTGCTTAGCTTCCAGTAGGAACTTGACGTAGGCTGGCGCAATGGCGTCCTCTAGAAGGCTTGCGTTCCATTCCGACCTTAGCTTCCCATCACCAGACATATCGTCACCATGCCAGATATCTCGACGATTCGAAGACAGCTCGAAGTATCCATTCACGTGAACCGGTAGGCTCGTTCGCACTGGAAGCGGGAGGAAGCAGAACGCTCGACCATCAACCACGGATTCTTGAAGCCGACCGGCAACACCCACCCAAGGGATCAACTTGAGTTTCGCGTTTTCTGGTGCGCACGCCATCTCCCTCGCTCGACCACCACCAAGTTGGTTGCAAACAAGATATTCTTCCTTGCATGTCGACCACATATCGTCGGAGCTCGGTGGAACCTCCAGGCTTGAGTTGGTCATGATCGTACCAGAACGGAGAAGTTGACCCAAGTCCTTGCGCTCACGAGTGTGAATGTGGAGGGTCTGGGAAACGGCTGGTAAATCCGCTGCTGGGGTCCGAGCCAGTCGAGAGTAAAACGCGGCTTTGGAATCTGCCCCCGAGTCGGTCGACTCACCAGCAATGAAGCGATCAATCTGACGCCACGAGTCGCCGCGCTCACTTTCGGGGACTTCTGATGAGTATAGCACCAGCGGCGGGTCCTCTCGGTTGGTTTGCAGCATCACTTCGACCTTGCGAACGTTGCGCAAGAATAGCATGGTCTCGGCGATCGTGGAGCGGAAGCTATCGAAGAGACCGAGGATATCTTCCTTCCTGTACGCGCGCTGCTTGATTTCGCTTGCGCTCGCGAGGCCTTCGTGTCGCAACGGGAACCGAAAAAGTGACCCATGGAAATGCGATTCGAGGTCGCAGCCAAAGAGTTTAAATGGCTCAAACTGGTCGGGAAACTCGTGCAGCAAACTGGAGTTCACAAACCGCACCTTAATTCCAGGATTGGCGGGCGTAACAGGAAGATGCGTAGCGTGGGGGTCAAACATGACTGCGGCCACAAAAGAAAACAAAGATCCGTCAGCATGGCTGCAGATCAAGACAAGCAGGATTTCATACCAACATACCAAGCGAGTTTGCCGAAATCACGGATGGAAGGTCGGTGAAATGGTAGACGGAGTTAAAGCCAAGGCCAAATCGACCTGTTGTGGACACCTTTTGTAACTTGCCGCCTTGCCCAAGTCGAGCGAGACTGATGAAATCGCTGTCCTGGAACTCGGCGTCATTGTACTGGGAGATAGTACCGAGCAGCATCATGTCAGTCATCGGTGGAACACTTGAGGAAGCACAGTTGCGAAACTTACACAGTAGAGCGCTGGCCCTTGCCACTTCGCCATTGCCGGAGTGAGAAGAGACGAGGAGCCAAAAGTGACGTCGCTGTACATGATACACACACGAGTCGCTCCGGCGTCATCGGCATTTTGGATCAGCTCGCTGATGATGTGCGGGCCATCCGGATACTGTTCGAGAATGTGGGATATGCGCCTCGTGAGCGCTTCGGTTTGCCCCCATGCTTCTATGTCCCCTGCCGTAGAATCGAGGACCCCTCGTCGAGCTTCCATTTCCTACGCCGTCGAAACAGGGGGACTTCTTCTCGAAATATGGCATGCATCAGGTACTGGTTACACAGCCTATTTGGTTACACAGCCTGTTGGTTACATAATCTGGGTTCTGACTGCATCTTTTAGCAAAAGATGATACAAATGAGGACATTTAAAACAAAAATTGGCTTATCGACCACGTGTCTTTTTCGAGAAAAACGGCATAGTTTTTATGGGAAAAAGACAAAATGCGACCGTTATTTTTTTAAATAACGGCCGCATTATTTTAACAACGAATCCACAAGTCAAGTAGCTCATAAACGACGTTTTTCGGAGTTGGCCCCAAATGAAACAACGAATCGACAAGTCAAGTAGCCCATAAACGACGTTTTTCGGAGTTG
>JAADVC010000819.1:0-15211 GCA_023334575.1 Pythium volutum | reverse complement strand
GGAGCGCAAGCGCGTTTTCCACGGCCTCCAAGGGGCCTAGTGTCGAGACGTTGACCTACATATACGCAGTGGCATGTTCGAAATCGCCTGGTGTCGCGATGGTTCCAGGAACGCGAACGCAGCTGACGGCCGAGAGTCTGGACACGTTGGTCTGGCTGCTCGACCGTAACTTTCGACAGGGGTTGCTGCGTCGGTACGCGCTCCAGACTGTCGAGACGATCGAACAGGGTTACCGTGACTATCAGCGACGTCTCGGGACGTGGGATGACTATGAACACATCGTACCGTCCGAGGACGAGGAGCATCGTCGGGATGTGGACTTGATGCGCGACATTGTGAAGCTGCGTCGCGTGGTCGCGTTGCTCATTGAGGTCTACGATCCTACGTTTCTGCGACGTGTGGCGTGGTTTGCCCATGTGGGCGATGCAGCAAGGCCGGCTTGACTCGCTCGAGCGGCTCGCAGAGATTGGCCACCCGACCGTGTTTGCACCAGCGCTGTTTCGCTGTTTGATTACCCAGTATCGAAACGAGTCGATGGTGCGATGGATACTCGAGCAGCGACCCGAGTTGTTTTCACCTCACGTGGTCAAGTGGGGCGTCAAGCACGACAAGACCACGTTTCTCTCGTGGGTGTTCCGGCGTTTCCTACCTGTATACAGTGCGAAGAATCGGGATAGCCAGTTGCTGCGGAACTACACACGCGCAGCGATATGGACGGCCGCGAGATACGGTCGCGACGATGTGCTTCTTGCCGTGCGAAGCCGGAAGAGCGTGGCAAGCGATACGGTGTTGTGGTGCGGTGTTGATGCGGGAATGATCCCATCAAGTGCGTATGTCTCGACGTAAATGCGTGTGCGGTTGTTGGCCTTTTGCATTCCAATGAAACGAAGAGATCCGCTTCCCCCACAAGCAATGCCTTGATCTATTTGACTGGTTGCGTGCGGTGGATCCTGAGCCGTGTGGACCGCTTGACCACATGGCTTCATTATCATGGCACGCGTAAACTGGACGTTTCGTGATTCTCTTCATGTACTAACTACACTGTAGTATGAGCAGCGCACCACACTGCAGATACTGTGCACAGAGGAGAACGGGTCAGTCTCACAGCATGCGGATACTCTAGCGACCAGCCCACACTGCAGCATCAGCTGTGCAAGCACGTCCAGGTCTCCAGCACTGTAATGCGTGTGGTTCACTTTTGTAAGCCTAATAGTGACTTGCTCTCAATCTTCCATCTCTTCAGCCGGATTATCAGGAAAGTGAATAGAGTGACATTCCGCCAAAAGCATCCCCCAACCGAATAGTGGCCGCATAGAAAATCAGTCAAAATTGCTGGCGAGCGATTCTGGCAACGAAAAAAACACCCGAGAATCAACGGCAGGCTGCGTATGGAGTGTGTTGAGGGTCCAGAGGCTGTTGGTGAAGGCCCTGGACCGCGTGGCGGCGCGCATTTGCCTTTTCCTGGGGGCTTCTCCAGCGTCTTGGGGTGGTCCAACCACGTTTCCGTTTAGAGGGCGCGCCCTGTAATTGGATAGTTTTTGCATAAAAGGTGCGCTAACTGTCGTTGCTTGTCACGGAATGTCAAATTTTGACATTGGCGGAATGTCACTCTATTGAGTGCCGGATTATCAGGTGTGGCTCTTTCGACAGTCATCTTGTTGTGCCTCGCACCGAGAAAGTCGGACGTTGCTCTTTAGAATAAACTCACCCACCTCCACTGTACCACACCACGTGGTGGACCCCACGTGGCTGCATAATGTCCAGTCCCCTGCCAAGTTTCAAGTGTGCACACGTCACAGCGTGATGGGCACCCTGACGTTTGTTTCAAGCCAGCAGCAGCCACACAAAAGCTGACGTGTTAGCTCACGCCCTGTTGCTTCCCATGCGGGAACGGAGACAGGCAGCGGTCCGCCTGTCGACACCCGCGTTGTGAGTCGTGGTCCACGGGGGGAGGGGGAGGGGGGGGGAGGAGGAGGAGGAAGGTTTCAAGGTCACCTTACGCGACGCGATCCACCCACACAATCCATTTCGCCGCGTCTCGGTCTCCAGCAAGGATCCTTTCCCCGGTTGATCTACGACTGTACCATGGTCGCCTCCCCACTGCTCCGCAAAGCCCGCAGGGTCGTGCCCATCACGGCGCTCGCGGTCGCGCTCGTGACGCTCTTTGGGTGTGTACTCATCGCCAAGGCCAAGGGCGTTTACCTGAGCGGCATGTTTTGGCCCTTCTTTTCCAACACGGGCCGCGACAAGCCAGCGTACTATTTGTTTTGCGTCGGGCTCACGACCACGGCCGTGCTGCTCGCCGTGACCTATGCGTTCAACTACCAGTACCAAATGGGCGCCCTGCGCAACGCCGTGGGCGAAAGCACGCGTACACAACAGCGCATGGCCATGGGCACGCTCGTCGCCGGCGTGCTCTCGGTCTTTGGACTCTCGCTGCTGGTACGAGACACGTGCACGTGAAGATATCGGAGCCCTTGCGCTAACGGATGGACTGTGTGTGTGTGTGTCTGCAGGCCTTTTTTGACACGGCCAAGTACCCGTCGACCCACTCGATCAGCGCCTACTGGTTCTTTGGCTGGGAGGTCGTTGCGACTATCATGAACGTACGTGCCTTTCGTCGCGATGGACCTGTCTGTACTTTCCCAAACTCTGACGTTCTGGCTTCGATAGACGTTTGTGAGCAAGCGCATCTTTGATCTCTCGACCAAGTCGGATGCGGAGTTTGCGTCCCAGTACATTATGCTCAGCGAAGTCGGCGGCAAACCACCACGGGGCGACCGTGCGCGCAAGTGCCACCGCACGTTCCGCATCCAGCTCACGCTCAACCTCATTTTCTGTGTGGCCTTTATGATCTACATTCCGTGGCAAATCCTGTTCCCGTCGCACTGCCCCATGCTCACGATCGACGAGTGCATTGACCGCGACCTCGGGAACGAGTACTGCACCGTGACTATGCGCAAGAATGCCCACGAGACCATTCTCCAAAACTGCGGTACGTGTTGCCTTTCTGGGGTGTTGGGTTTTGTAAAATTTAGGATATGGGCTCATGTTGTTTTTGTTTTCCCCCATTAGAAAACATGCTGACGAAGGTCCAGATCCGCGCACTCGCGCAGCTCGTGTGTATCCTTACGCTCATTGGTTACTGTGTGACGTTCTACGCTCACGACTATGACGACGCCGAGCAGGACAACCTGATGCTCGAGCAGGCCCCGCCGTTTCTTCATCCACTGTAGATTTCAGTATCGCTGTTTGGAGAACCACAGTATCGTTTCTCATGGAATGCAACCATCGATTGGTCAAAATAAACGAAAATTTAGACTTTCAACCAATCAGATGCCTGATCCGAATGAACGTCACATGGCGAAGAGCTCCGCTCGTGGATTGCCATACTTTTTGATGGTAAACACCACGATGGACTCGCCGACCGTGTATCTCGACTACAACGCGACCACGCCCATTGCGCCCGAGGTGCTGGACGCGCTGCTGCCGTATCTGCAGCACGGGTACGGCAATGCCTCGTCCTCGTACGCGCTGGGCCAGCACACCAAGCGTGCAGTCGAGACGGCGCGGCAGCAGATTGCGACCATGCTCGAGGCCGACGCCGCCAGCGAAATCTTGCTGCTCTCGGGCGGCACCGAGTCGATCAACTATGCAATCAAGGGAAGCGCTGCCGCCGAGGAAAAGCAGCAACGCACTACGAGTGGCCGCGTGCGTAACCATATTGTCACGAGCATGGTCGAACACGTCGCCGTGCTCGAGACCTGTCGGTACCTCGAGCGTGAGAGAGGATACGAGGTCACGTACCTACCGGTTGATGCGTATGGTCGAGTAACCGCAGAGCGTACGTTCATTTAGTATTAGAATTGAGTGATTCGTGTCACTGATGGTGCGTGTGGACTACTATTTGTAGAGGTCGTCGCGGCACTCAGGCCGTCGACGTTCCTGGTCTCGATCATGCTTGCCAACAATGAAGTCGGCACGCTGCAACCCATTGCTGACATCGTCCAGAAAGTCCAGCAATTTGTAGCGTCCCGTCCAGACGAGTATACTCCCGTACTCGTCCATACAGATGCGAGCCAAGCGATTGGCAAGATCAAGGTCTCTGTCCAAGAGCTGTGCGTCGATTTTCTCACAATCGCCGGCCACAAGCTGTACGCACCCAAGGGGATCGGTGCACTGTACTTGCGTCATACTGCACCAGTACCAGAGGTGCTGATCCACGGCGCGTCCCATGAGCAGGGCCGACGCGCCGGGACGGAAAACGTGGCGTTTGACGTCGCACTGGGCAGGGCGTGTGCCCTCATTTCCGAGAACTTGGCCAACTATGAGGTCAGTATGAAGGCGTCCAAGCAGTTTCTTCTCGACGCGATCACGCGAGCGCTCCATGGAACGTCGGTCGAGTTTCGCGTGAATGGCCATCCAGAGTATGTGCTTCCCAACACACTCAGTATCAGCTTCAAGAACATTAGCGCCGTCCAGCTTCTCACCTGTGAGTCTCGTCCGACTTCCGTCCGCCTTCCAACTCGAGTGTGCTTAACTGACTGGTTGGGATGATATGATTCTAGATATTGAGACACGAGGCATTTGTGCGAGTGCTGGGTCTGCGTGCCACACACACAGTGAGGGTGACGACGTCAAGATCTCGGGCGTTCTCCAGGCCATGAACGTACCCCGTGAGTTTGCATTGGGCACGCTGCGGCTCTCGATCGGTCGTGCGACGACACAAGACGAGTTGACACGAGCCGCCCAGGCCATCGCCGACGGCATCCATCAACAGCTTTAGAACATTTGGGAGGCGGAGAGAAATCTCTATGCGTTCATGCTTGAGGGAGACAAAATAAGTCACAATAACAAATGGGCCATTGTCCTATCCTACCAAACCAGTAAACCCCCTCTTCCTATGGATACTTTTTCGCGACCCACGCGAGTAGCCACTTGAGATGCGTGAGCATGAACTTGAGTGCCTTGGTCCACTGCTCGTCATTGCCCAGTGATATCGGTAAATCGCCAATCTTGCCGCGCTGGATCTTGTAGGGAAACTTGAGCGACGGCTCTTCGCGCATGGCACGCTTGCCGGCGTCGTCGACACACTCGAGAAAAAGCACCATGGCCTGGTTGAACCCCCGGCGGCGAAACATGCCGCCATCACTGTACAGGCTGTACTCTTTGCCGTACATGTTGACCACGCGCGAGTAGCTGCCGCGCGGTATCAGCTTGTTGCGCGTGAAATCAAACTGCGCGCGCTCGGCGATCGTGGCAAGCAGTAGCACGGCCTGGCCAAGCGCAGCATTGATCTCGACCCACTCGACGGGCCGCGTCGGCAAGCGACCGAGGCGAAGCCCGTTAATCGTCCCAAACAGTCCATCGTGCCAAATGTGGAACACGTCGTTGCAGACACTGTACCGCTGCAGACGCCTCAGCAAGTCGGACGCGTGGACGGAAAAGACACCGACAGATTGGCGTTCGTCACGGCTGAGACCGAGCAAATGCTGCAAGAACGCGCCTTCGCCAAATGTGCCCTGAATGAGCGCCTCAAGATCCTTGCCCGTGGACCATAAATCGCGTCGGCGCGAGAGCGCTTGGATCGACTCGGCTTCGAGAGACGACAACTCGGCCTGGAGACGACGCTCTTCCTGCTCCAGTGCCTGGATGTCAGCGTCTCGGTCCCATTGGCCATTTCCGTTCGATTCTTCGACAGGAAAATCTGAGAGGAAGGCCTGGTACTGTTGGCGGTCCGAATCGAGTCCGTTAAGCGTGCTGTATGATCATAAAAATCGGGTCAGAAAAAATTCTCATCGAGTATCGAATTGGATACACGGCATGGGCCTCACTTTTGCAGGGACTGGATAATTCCGAGCTCGCAGTCGTGACAAGACGGCGTCTTCTTCTGCAGATGCAGCGAACTATTCTCACCAGACACAGAAGAAAGTTAGCTATCGCGCCGCAGCAGTAAGAGAAAGCATATTCGTACCTCGCATCCAGTAGCTCCTGAAACCAGCTGAGATCGCTGCCGTCGGTCTGTCGCTGGCGCGCGTACCTCCGGCGACGCCAAGTCGCCTCGCGTGGCGGCACTTCTTGGCTGTCTTCGAGCTCAAGCGGCAGCGCGTGGTCTGCGAGTCCACCAATCCCACCTTGCACGGCGCCACTCGAATAGATCCACCCGTCGTCGTCACACTCGGGGAAGCTCGTGTCGATCTGCCAAGTCTCACTGAGCCACAGGTGCGGCTTGCTCAGCAATCGGTACGGGATCGTCTCTTCAAGCGTGAGCCCGAGCCCGCCGCGGTTCGCACTCACAAACGGCGCGACGCCATCGATCCCATTAAAGACAACGTGGGTCCACGTTGCTTCTTCATCGCCGTCCTGCGTGGGTACGAATCGCACTTGCGTCTCCCACACGAGCTCCGTGATGACGGCCGGCTGCTGGACACTGCTGCCGTCGCCCGGGATCGAGTCCAGGTCGGTCGATTCAATCGGGATCTCGCGGAGTAAAGCGATACGTTCTATTTCGAACAAAAGAACCACGCAAAAGAGCGCCACGTTAGACTCGTTCCATATCTTTCAAACCTCCCCAATGAGAGAAAGAAGGCCGGATAGACGCGTGGTCAGGCTGGGTTAGACCTTTGATGGGGGAGGTATTGGGCTTAAACTTGAGCAGCGCGCCGCACTGCGAGCACGTAAAGAGGCTCTTGCCCTCGATGGCCATGCCCGGCGGTCGCATGGGCGGCATTCCCAGCATCGTTCCAGCGGCGCTGCGGTCTCCGTTGCTTGTCAGCGTCGTCGGCACAACTTGCGGAAGCATGGTCAGACGTCACCGCTCGTTTCTTTGAGCTTTTTTTCTCTGTGGACGACAACCGGACGACGCATCCTGGTTAGACTGGACTTCTGATTGGTTGAAAATACGCATTCCTTTCCAAAACGATATGAAATATCCACTTTGATCTCCTTTTTGAGGCGGTGGTCGATTTATCTATGTTTTATCATCTGTAGCCATTCGAGGTGTGTGGCACATCCAGTCAGTCAAGCGAGGGGGAAAGGACGTTGGCCAGAGGGTGCGAAGATCACAACGGTTTTCTCGCTCCGCCCAGGGCTCGCCCTTCACCATTGGAAGAAAGTCTGGCATATCGTGACGAGGAATCCTCTACTGCGGGCGCACTGAATGTACGCAGGTGCAGAATATAAGGAGCGAGTCATTCGGTCGGCAAATGAACCCACGGCAGGAGAGCGTCTCTTGGTCACATTGCTGGATCCAATAGTTTCTCTTGGCGAAAGAGAGTTCGAGTCCTCCCTTGCATCTCTCTCCTCTTGTCTGGCGTTCAACCAACACGCAGTGCTCAATCCGCCAGTTCACAAACTGTACGGACTAGTACTACATAAAGAATGGTCTCGCCGGCCATGCAGCGCGTGCGCACGCTCGCGCCGGTCGTCGCGTCCAGCGTCGTCGTCACTACGCTCGTGGTCTGCGTGATCCTCGCCAAGGCGCGCGACGTCTACACGGGTGGCCTCAAGTGGCCCTACTTTTCCGACATGGGCCGCGACGCGCCCGGGTACTATGTGTTTTGCGTCGGGCTCACGACCGGCGCCATCGCGCTCGTGTTTACATGGTATTTCAACTTTCAGTTCCAGCGCGCGATTTTGGAAAAGCCCATTGCGGCTGGCCAGCTGAGTAAGGCAGTGCTCGTGTTTGCGAGAATCCACGCGTCCCTCGGCGTCATCTCGGTCGTCGGCCTGCCCGTCCTGGTACGTTTCTTTACAAGCTACTAGTAATTGCGCATCGAGTGAAAAGCTCACTTATTGATAATGCACAGGCGTTCTTCAGTACGTCGTCGTACTCGTCGCTCCACAACAACGCCGCGTACTGGTTCTTCTTTCTCGAGACCTACGCGATTTGCTCCAACGTACGGATGGCTTTGTGTTGTCTGCCTTTGCCCATTGTCTAACATCCAGTGTCTCTTTTTTCAGACTGTGGTCAGCTACAAGATCTACAAGCGCGAGCGCACGGCCCGCGAGACGACCGTGTTCATGGGCGACAACCCGACCACGCTCAACGGCGAGCTCGACGACAAGGCGCGACGGTACGAGAGCGTGCGCCGCACGTTTCTCATCCAGGCGTCGGCGTTTGCGCTCTTTTTTATTGCGTTTCTGCTTTACCTGCCCATTGGACTCGCGGTCGTCAAGTCTTCGCCGCGGCTCACGATCCAAGAGTGTCTCGACCGCAAGCTGGGCGAGACGTACTGCAAGGACACGATGCGGAAAGATGCGACGCTCACGAAGCTCTGGAACTACGGTAACGTTCGCAGCCTGTAAAGGGTGCAAAGAGAGTGATAAGCTTACGGGTGATGCTTGATGATAGAGGACGATTTCTCGGCCAACCAGATGCGGTCGGCCGCGCAGCTCGGCTGCATTCTCACACTCGTCGGGTACTCGATCTCGTTTCTCTCCCACGACTATGCAAAGGTCGTGGACGCTACCTCCGCGCATTCTCAGTACGAAGCCCCCGTGACCCACACTGCGTACGTGACCATGAGCTCGCCGCACGGGGACGGTTATGCTAGTAACCAACCCGACGGCGTGCCGATGCTATCGACAGTGGAAGAATAAGATGGAGGCGGGTTGCACTAACTGTGTCGGTTTTGGTTTTGTGGTGTTTTTTTGGGTTGGCTGTTGTGTGTGTGGATCGTGTGAATAGCACCGAGCAGGCGTAGACCAGAGATGCCAACGAGCGAGTGGCTCGGTTGCTGCCATGCGAGTCGTTTTCGAGCCACCACACCCTCCAGGCGTTTTCCAGTTTTCACGGCTGAAGCGATGTCTACGCTAGGTTATACTAGTAGTACCCATCGGTGACTTGGCGTAGATTGTACTGTTGGAGGGAATAAATACCCATTGAGTGAACATGTTGCGCGGTCGTGAGTCGTCCTATTGTGTGTTTAGAGCCTCTTCGGACAGTGACCAGGAGCAGGACGTTGGGCGTGGTTTTCTCCGACTCTTGCTGATTTATCCATGAACCTTGTTGGTTTATAAGGGCATGTTCCTCAAGGAGCCACCGCTGGCTTCATTTGCTCTTGGAAGTTTTACGAGTCGTGAAAAAAAGAACCCGGGCATACGTGGCAAGTGAATGGGCATGGCGGTGCCAAGAGTCCATCCAGCCATGGCGCATGGGGCGCGTCGTCACGGCGACCCACACAATTGTCCCACAGCAGTCGACAGGCGTGTGTCTGTAGAGGCGGTTGAGGCACGGTCACGCACAATGGAGATGACGCGGTCTTGAATCCTGTTTTTGCTGACAGTCGGTCACGGACCAAACCAAAGGCGCCGAGTTCCCACTCCAATTTTTCTACAGGTTACAGTATGGGATTTGCGGCTGCATACAAACGGCGGGTGTATTGTGATGTACAGTGGGACGGAACGCTTTTGGCAGTTGGGACTGACGTTGCGGCCGTCCACTTGGAGGTCCTCCATACTAAAACCAAGAGAAACGAGTCACTACAGACACGGGGAACATTGAGGAGGACCATGCGTGCCAAGTCTCGCATGCCACGCACTGCTTTCCCTCTGTACAGTAGATAGTCCAGCAGTCACGAGTACATGATTGGGAACATCAGTAAATCAGGCCCTGATATAATATGATGTTGACAGTCCCGTGCCCGAAGGGGACCGCGCCTGCAAGCCGGCGCCGTCGGCGGGACGATATGCTGGTAGGATGGGATGGGACAAGAGACAGTATCCTGGTCAATTTCCGTGAAGAGTGATCAGACTCTCCAGTCTCTCGATGGGGGATCGTCGATCGTTCAGTGGAATTCTACATGCGGTCCATTCTTTATTTCGCCACGAGTCTCACACATACACATTTACATCACGAGCACCATGGCCATCCTCTCGCGGCAGCAACTCCACTGGTACGCGCCGATCGTTGGCGCGACAGCGCTCTTGACGACGCTCGCGACGTGCTTTATTATCACGCGCATTAAGGGCATTTACGTCGGCGGTCTCTCGTGGCCCTTTTTCTCCGACATGGGGCGCGAGGCGCCAGCGTACTATGTGTTTATCACGGGGCTCTCGGTCGTCGCTGTCGCGCTGTCCATCATGTGGCAGCTCAATGGCAAGTTCCAGTGGAGTGTGCTCACGCAAGAGACCAAGCCCATGTTCCACTGGGCCGTCTCGATCGCCACAGCGTTTGGGGCGTGCTCGCCCATCGGTCTGCCCATTCTCGTAAGTCTTCCAGCGATTTTTTTTGCCAAATCTGCATTTTTCTAATCCTTGTTTTCCCGGTGCGAATCTCTAGGCTACGTTTGACACGTCGACCTATGCCATGGCCCACGCCATCACGACTGCCATGTTCTTTTTGCTGCAGACGCTCGCTGTGATCCTCAACGTACGTAGCTGTCGTGCACATCAGTCCATAACCTTCTCGACACTAACCCTTCCTATCTACCAAACAGTCTGTTGTATCCTACCACATTTACACGACGTCCAAGCGCACCCACGCGAGCGTCTCGCCAGGTAACCACGACAAGCTCGCAGTGTTCCAAAAGCATGTCGCGAGTGTGCGACGAACGTTCCGCATGCAGGCGACCATGTGTGCACTGTTCTCAGTAGCGTTTATCATCTATCTGCCTGTGGGCATGAGCGTCGTCGACAAGTACGTGCGGCTCACGATCCAGCAGTGTCTCGACAAGAACCTCGGCGAACACTACTGCACGCATACCGTCAAGCTCGACGCGGTCGACACCAAGCTCTGGAACTACGGTACGCATGCTGTACTTTCTCGTGGGGATGTTTGGACACGAGAGACTCATGGAGTTTATATTGATACAGAGGTTGGCTTTGTGCTGAACCAGTTTCGCGCGTTCATGCAGCTCGGGTGTATCCTCACATTACTCGGGTACACGGCGTCGTTCATCACGCACGATTTTGAGGCTGTGCCAACCGACCAGGGCGAGGCACTCGAGCGTGTCGTGCTGTCACCCGTGGGTGTTCAGGACGGCAATGGCGGCTCGCCGCATCCCCACGACTATGAACAGCTCGACCAGGCACGGACGTCGTCGGAATTCGAGTACGTTTCTCTGTGAAAAAAATGGATTCGTGTGGAATGCAAAACACTGACTGGGCTCTTTTTGTCTCTGTTTATCACAGCATGTGTGCGGCCTAACTGTAAAACGAAATTTAATTAAATCGGGAAGCTTGCTTCTCATGTAGCCGCTGGCCTTCCTTTCAACAGCAATGTAGTATCGGTACTGTGATCATCAGGGTCGGGATGGTAATTCTGAAACCGAAGGATCTTGGAAGCGCTCACTCCGACCGACCTACCCGACCGAGAGAGCTGGCGTCTTGTGTTTGCAAAACTCATAAAATTTATTCAGCCCAGTGATTTAATCACTGGGCTGATAGTAAATCCTCAAATTGACAACGGTGATTAGACAAAAAGATGTTTTCGAGGTATCTTACTGAATAAAAAAAAGTACTCTGTAACTATCCTCAATTTGATACACTACGTGATTGTCAGTCATCACGATTGACCACGCGAAACCGGTCTGCCAACTTTTACCACCATCAGTCGATTTCTTTCTCGCTGGGCTTTCGTGTACGGGCGACGCACTTGCGTTCCTACCGCGAATCAACGTCACGTTTAAAAGAGCTCGAACGGTCGTAAAATTACTTGCGTGTGCTCGCGAGCACCGTGTCGGCAAACCAAGAGGTAATCATGGCCACTCGTTGTATCAGTCACATGACGACGTTCGGGCGGCGGGTTACAATCGATCCAGACACTATCCTGCACCGCATGACACGAATCATCGCCATCGCAATGACGTCAAACGATACTCTTAGTACTGACAGATTCAAGATCCCGGCGGAGAATCGGTGTGTTGTCGATGGAGTTGAAGTCAAAAAGTCGGCTATTGTGACGGCGTGGTGATTCAAACGCGGCTATGATGTCTCACTTCTCCCGCCGTATCGTGGACCAAGCCAAGCCGAGATCAGTTCTGCGAGTCACGATCAACCAATAAAAGTTTATGACCAACAGCCACTTGTCTCGGGAGAGAGCGTGACGCAACGCGAGTTCTCGCGGATCCGTTGAAAAAGCTGTGGACCGAACGTACTCGTGGACGAGCCACCACCGATATTGTACTGCACGCGTGGACGCTGGAAAGGCCCAGCGCTGCGGTTTGATCTCTTCATGCGTCTGCGGATGTTGTGTGTCGTCGGCATGCAGATTGACCTCGTGGACACGGTCGTGTGTGGCAAAGAACTCCACTGGCGTCCAGCGCAGAATCTCGAGGCGATGCGAATGGCCACGTTTGCGTGCCAGCTCGTGTCGTCGCTGGCACTGTTAGAGCTTGTTTTCACGGTCGAAATGCAATGGCACGGGCGCGAAATCAACACTGTTAGTCTCGTGACTGTGGTCACGGATCGACGCGGCAGTATCGTGCGGCTAGATTAAGCAAGATCCACACTGCACGTGCGTGAAAGCTTTGGTCTGGAGGGAGCACTATCATGTATTGTGGGAGAAGTCGCGACTTCTATCTCAATGAAAATGGTCTTGGTCGACTAACGTGCGGGTCGTAGGGAATCCACTGGATGTACGAAAGTCGTTGGATCCCGGCATCCCGTCGCTGGATTGTTTCCACCACCAGTTGTTAGACGATTATCCCGTTCCATTAACGGATGCAGTATTTCAGAAAGTCTTCATCGCGCACGGCGCGTGTGGTGGATTAACGTGGGGTCAAATGGCGGTGATATTTGACTTGGGTACGAAATGGGTAGATGGCCGTGCAACTCTCGAAACACGCGAAAAAGGCTTAGAGTCGCTGATGGTCCCACACGAACTACAGAGAACTTCCGCTCCACATCGACGGTGAAGCCGCGAGTGTGCGGTCGCGTACCATCGCCCAGGAGAAGTACCCAATAAATTGTGAACGATCCCTAGTTTCCGAGGAGATGCATGATGGCTTAACAGGCGTTCTCCGTCACACACGCCATGTATCGGCTGGCGTGGAAAACAATCTCAAAGTCAGCATCAATGGATTACTGACCGTCTGCATGATTCTGACATGTCGTAACACATTGTGGTCCATCTTTTCTACTTCGGTTAGTCATTCACTCCCTTCCTCTCTGCAAGGAGATGCCGGCCTACGGTCGCAGTGGGTTGGACACGACTGCGTAGTACTAGTAAAACGCTTGCAGTAGTAGACCTAGTCGGCAATCTTGGTCGCGTTCTTCTTCGAGTGCCTCTTGCCGTGCCGACCCCAGTAAAAGCCCAACTCGTTTAGCTGACCAAGCTGATCTTGCGTGAGAAATTGATAGTCTCGGTCGCGAAGTTTGTATGCATAGTTACCAAGCCTGGATCCCCACGTCTCCTTGGGCCACCTGGCGTCGGCAGTCGGTACGACAAACGACATGGGCACGCGACAATCCCCATTCAATTCTCGATACACGCGAATAGCCGCGAGCCGGCGTTGGAACACGTAATCCTTCCAGTCGACGTCCACGGGGAAGCCAATCTCCTTCAGCTCCTGCAGCACGTGGCTAAACTTTTGTCGGCTCTGGTCTCTCACGAGAAGGCGATAAAGACTGGTTCCGATTCTCAGTCCGCGCGCTGCCTCGGGATAGCGTGGGAGATGCGGATGAACGTTCAAATCGTCCTCCACGGGGACCACATAGTGGGCGTGCATGATGAAATGGCCGTGTCTCGCGTGGAAAGCTTGGAGTGTTGGCGCCAGCAGTGCGAGTCGCTCGGCGATGGGGAGATCGTTGAGCTGCCCCAACACCCCCAACTCGGCAAGAGCGTGCCGCTGGATTTGAGTGAGCGAACGATGATGCCCGCTCCGCATATCATGCCTATATTGCCCCAGACTAAACCCCCACGTTTCCTTGGGCCATGTGGTGTCACCAGTCGGCACGACAAACGATTGGGGCACGAGACAGTCGCCGTGCAATGCTTGATACACGCGGAAAGCTGCGAGTTTCTGGCGCTCAAATACATACTGCTGCCAGTCGACATCGACGGGAACGCCCATGTCGGCGAGCCCCTGGACCACGTCTTGGTGCTTTTTCCGTATTGACTCGTGAGTCAGGAGGTAGCGGAGGGTCAATCCCAGCATCTGACCGCGTGCCGCGAGCGGCCACGTTTCTTCGTCGTGATTTCCCACTCGACGACGCGTCTCCAGATCCACATCTTCATCCTTGGGTACGATGAAGCCGAACGGCATGATAAAGTGGCCGTATTTCGCGTGGAAAATCGTCATCGTGTCCACCAACAGTGCGAGTCGCTTCGCTTGCGTGAGCGCGTTTAGCTCCCACGACGTATTGAGTTGGTCGAGATCTTCCAGGTGCTGGCGTCGGAGGCTGCGGTGGTCTCGGTGCTTCATGTTGAGCGTAAACTGGCCGAGTTGGAACCCCCACGTCTCTTTGGGCCATCTCACATCGCCCGTCGGTACGACAAATGATTTGGGCACTAGCAAATCGCCATGGAGTTCTCGATACACACGGAGAGCTGGGAGCCGTTGGTGGTCCCACACATACTGCTCCCAGTCGACGCCCACGGGAAAGCCAATGGCGTCCAACGCGTGGAGCACGTGCGCGTGCTTGTGGCGATTCGCATCCACCACGAGAAACCAATGGAGCGTCGTGCCGAGCGTC
Source organism: Pythium volutum (assembly GCA_023334575.1). Lineage (NCBI taxonomy): Eukaryota > Oomycota > Peronosporomycetes > Pythiales > Pythiaceae > Pythium > Pythium volutum. Next base: position 574 of record JAADVC010000819.1, on the reverse strand, counting down.
AGCCCACGCGCGGCCTCAGGGAAAGCAGGGAGATGCGGATGAACGTCTACATCGTCGTCTTCCGGGACCTTGAAACCAAAATTCATGATAAAGTGGCCGCGTCGCGCGTGGAATGCTTGGAGCGTCGGCGGCAAAAGCGCGAGGCGCTCCGCGAGGGAGAGATTGGTCTTCTTCACAGACGAGCCGCCCTCTAGTATGGGGGCTGTCGAGAAGGCGCACAAAGACTGGAACAAGGCGCATCGCGTGGGTTGGCAGAGCGTCGTGAGGGGCGCCAGCGGCCGCCGCGCGACGCGGAGCAGTAGCGTCATGGCGAGAAGCGAACGCTACTGGTTGAGTGAGTGAAATGAGACCAAGGGAACCAATAGAAATCCATGTCCTCCATATCTAAGGTACTTATCGTTTCTAACGCGCACACGTCGCAGACTGATGTCAGAGTTGGTCGCTGGGCCGACGCCTGAATGGTGCGAAAGCCTGGACGCGCCTTACGCGGGTCGAGAAAGTATCCGGAGCGCGGCGTGTTGACGCAGAAGCGACACTATACGTCTTATGGGCTGGCAAAACCCCACGGGGCTCT
>JAADVC010000818.1:0-15220 GCA_023334575.1 Pythium volutum | reverse complement strand
TGGCAGTTGAAGAGCACTGCGAGCAGTGGGAAGATGGACATGTGGCCCGTCTTGTGGGTCTTGTGGATGCGGTAAACCGTGGGCATCGGACTAAGGATCATCATGAGCGACGTGCTGGCCGCGAGCACGCGAAAAACGTTGCCCACGACGACGCTGCCGGTCATGGTTCATGGGTTCGGGCCTGGGGAATACGAAGTGGTCTGGACGACGACGAATGCGGAATGAGCGCTCTCTCAGTGTCTCTGTCGCTGCTGGTTTGCCATTCACCTTGGCCAGTGAGAGTCAGTCCTGAAGGAATGAGTGGAGGGGATTCGCTAGTATGGGAGATCTCAGGCTTCGTAAGGAAGTTTCTTGTCGCTCTCTGCGGCTCGTGAATGGGTTTGGAGATGTCACAATTTGCCCACGACCACATCGCGATGCGGCAGCGTCGAGGGATTTCCTTAATGGTCCCGGAATGGGATGGGTACATTTCTTAATGGTCCCTGATGGTAAAACCTCAATACGTCCAGTATTTGAAGCACTTCCTGGGGGTTGCACCCCCAGACCCCCGCCACTAGATTCATGAATAGGATCGTCGGCATGGGTCCCCTCGCAGGGGAGCTCGCCGTTGGGCCCGCCTCCGCAAATACCGCGCGGCCCTGCTTCGCGGGCACCCCGCGCGGGTTTGATACGTCTACGCGACTCGCACCCCCTCACTACCATCAAGGGGGCCACTATTAAAATATTTTTCATCCATCATCAGTCGTTTTCCACATGTTTTGCGTGAGGTTTTTTCGGCCCGGGACCATTAAGAAATACATACATCCCCATACGGGACCATTAAGGAAATCCCTCGGCAGCGTCACATGACAGCAGCTCCCCATTGGCTGGATGGACTGGTCTGCTTCGTCTCATATTGTTGAGCCCGTCTCAGCCAATCAGAACACGCCGGGTCGAGACGGAACAAAATCTCAAACCCGAGAAAATTTCATTCAGGATTCTCGTGGGCTAGAGGGGTTAACAAGGCTGGATTCCCCTCTAAAGCAGCGCGACGCGCTGGGGTGGACATTGCCAGCTTCACGCACCAGGTTATAGGCTAGGGTTCGAGACGATGAGTGAGTACAGTGCTTCGTTTACGTCCTCTACGATGCACTAGAACACTCGGGGAATAGCACTCTCCGCTTAGCTTTGGTGCTATCGACTCGTAGAGCATGGTCGCGACTGCGACCTTGCTCTTAGTTTGGATACGTGCATCACACTTACTATGGACTGGGGACCCCACCGACCCACTACTGTGACTCATTCACATTTCACTCGCAGTGAACTTCCCCTGCTAGTGAGCAGGACTCGCAGCTCACTCGGTGAGTACTCTCCGTCTTCACAGTTTCTAGGTGCTGATTCTGTCCGTTTAACAAGGAACTGAATCAGTCTAACATGGAGTCGTTCACACACTAGGTGGCAGTGTGTGTGCAGTCGCCGATTCTAATAGGCACATTTTACCAATACGAAGTGGTCTGCTCACCCGCATCATGTTCACTGTTTGGGTTCGCTTTTACGGGCTGGTAGAAAAGATCCCGGCAGAGTGGTCGTAGGCTTACTCAGTTGCAGCATCTCCAGCGACTTGCCCCAGGCCACACGAAAGACTATTGCGCTGCATCAATGCGCGAAAGACAACTACGCAACCTACCAAATCTACTCTAATGTTATGGGCACCGGGCAGCCGAGTGGTAAATCGATAAAGCCCGCAAACTGGACAGCCTGGTGGCGTGTCTCGCCCGCGAGGCCCGAGTTGCCAGTGAACGCTGTCGCCACGACGACGGCACAACCAAATAGAGCAAGTAGCCTGTGAGCTTTGGCGCGGTTCTCCGTACACTGGTAGAAGACGGACACGTCAATCAGATCGCCCATGGCGAAAATCGTGAGCACGGGAAAGTAGATCTCATCGAGATAGCCGTATACGGTAGCAATCTGGACATCGCTAACACTAGTGCGTGCATCATATCGCGTGTGTGCACAAGACAGTAGGTAAGCGCACTATCCAGTAGAAGACCACCGAGAGCCGTGGGAAGATGGACATGAGGCCCGTCTTTTGGGTCTCATAAATGCGATATACAGCAGTCACGGGACTCAGGATCATTATTATGGACATGCACGCCGCGAGTACGCGAAACGGGTCAATGATTAGCGACATGCTTGTGGCGACACTGAGAACCCGAATCCAACAGATAAGGCTGGGCTGGTTGGTTTGGGCAGGTTAGGTTAGGTTAGGTTCCAATTCGCTTTGAGCCATTCATGTAACCGTAACCAAAAATGTAACCTTAACCTGTGACGAACCACCGTGTCTCATGGGGAGCCACAGTGGTCGAGATCATTCCACAACTTTTGCCCTCGAGCACAAGTCACACACCAAACAACCATGCACTCGCACATGCTGCTCCTGCTCACACCGGCCACCATGCCCCCGGCGGTCTCGCCCTCGAACAGCGCCGCCACTTCGCTCATTGCCGGCGCCTCGGATCTCTGCAAGGCGTTCACGACCGCGCAGACGACCGTCCAGGCGGCTGTCGTGGCCCCGATCGCTGCGGCCGCCACGGCGCTGGCCGACCTCTGGTCGCGCCTCCAGCACGCGCTGCGCCGCCTCTTTGGCGTGCCGCCTCACATGGGCACCACGTCGACAGCGACGACTGACGTCCCCGCCAGCGTCGTTACCGACACTCGCGCCGCTATGGGCGTTGCCATGGAAGCCATTGTGGCTGTGGCGACGCACGCCACGGTGGCGCATGAGGTTGAGGCCGAGCCGGAGCCCATGGCGGCGCTCATGGTGCCGCGCGCCGTCGCCGGCCACTCGCTCGCCCGCGACGACCCGCTCGTGGTCGCCGTGGAGGCAGCACTGATCGCAAGACACGAAGCGCTTGGGTTTGTCCCTCGCGACACGGTCTTGCAGCTGATCAGTTGCCTCCTCGCGACGGACCACGACCGCGTGGTCGTCCAAGAGGATGCCAGCATCCTCGTCGACGGCGTGCTGCGCACGCTCACGCGCCACGAGTTTGACGTCGCGGCCACGTATGCCGACCTCGCGCCGCGCTGGACGCGGTGCCTGCGCTTTGCCAAGCGGCAGCACAAGTACCGCGCGCTAGCCGAGGAGCTCGAAGATTTTAATCGGCAGCTGGAAGAGGTGCGTCGCACCCACGCGGCCCTCACAGCGCCCGGTAGCATTTACGCTTTAAGTGGAAACCAGGACGGATTATAGACAAGCAAAGCAAAGAAAGAGATAATTACATATTTAATTAAGCACGGCGGAAACAAAACCACAGCAAAAGAAAACATAGGAAGATGTAGAACGCAGGACCTAAGTAAGCACCCCATATATTTTTGTGTTTCCACTCTCATATTGTCTCACACGCTCGCAGTTTTGCCTTGGCCCGCGACGCGCAGATGCAAGACCTCCGTGAACGCGAGATCGCGAAAACTGCCGAGCAGCGTCGTACTGTCAATAACGCCGTCGTACAGCCACCGTAGCGTCTCCTGGCTGGATACTTGTTACCGAGCCAGCCATTGACCAGTCGTAGGGGAGTATTAATATTCTGAGCCGGGAAAAACCCGCACCCAGCAACAGAACGCCGCGTACTTTTGCCACGAGACCGAGCCGACCGCGTGGTCTTCCTCGAGTATCAGTCCCTTTTTCTTCCTGTTCGCCAAACGAAATGCCCCATCTGATCATAGCCGATTCGAGAGCCCTGCTGACTTTTGATTTCGTTACTCGTCAGCAGTTTTGCATTCTCACTCTCGCTGGTGACTCGGATATGACGACACCAGGCGCATGCTGTTTGATCAGCATCAATGGTTATGTACCAGAAATGAGACTTTGACTAAAAGTATCCGTGGATAGTAATATCTCTCTCTTTCTATTTTATGATCGCGCAGCGTGTGGCTCGGATGGACAGCTACGCTTCCCGTACAAAAGGCTTATGGCTTGAGCATGGCGATCAGCACAAACGAAAACAAAGCGCCGACAAAGAGCCCAAGCGAGAGCAGGAAAAACATGAGCGTGCCGCCGAGTTCTTTTTCCTTGCTGCCCGTGAGCATGCGTGGGTACTGCATCAGCGCCTGCGTCGACACGAGTCCGTTCGTGTAGCCGCACGCAATCAAAAACAGCGCCGAGAAAACGTCGCTTTTGAACACGACAATCGAAATGACCTCGTGGTGCTGGTTCTGCAGATTGCAAAACATAAAGAGCGGCCAAAACACGGCACGTGCGAGCGCCGCGCCCAGTAATTGTCTCGCACTGAGGATCGGCACGGATGCCGCGGTCCAGCGGCCAAGCAAATCGCACGTGTTAAACACGACAAATCCGACGGGCACAAACAGATCGCGGAAAAAGCGGCCTTTCTCAGGCGTGTTGGAGTGGAGCAGCGACGTCACGCCGGGAAACACGGCGACCGAGATGCAAAACACGAGAAAGACGGTCGCGCCGTGGTACCGAATCTTGTACACGAGATCGACCAGGTAGAGATCCGTGTCTTCCTCGTCCTCTTGATCCACTACGTCCTCGAGCAGCTTCTCGCTTGCCTGCGGGTCGCCATTGTGCTTGGTGGCCGTGAGGTACGGCTTGTCTTTTTTGCTGGCGTGGCTGTGGCTGTGGTGGTGGTAATGGCGAAAGAGCGGCATGCGCGTGAGTGCGAGAAACGCGACCGTGCTCACGAGCACGACCACAAACGCGCATACAAAGTACACAAACGCACTGAGGTCGGCGTCGTCGTGGAGCACTTGGAAAAGACGCCACGCCGCGCGATCGCTTGTGCCGTCGGCGGCGCAGATCACAGCGTTCGACACGGCAACCACGACGCCCGCCATGGCCTGGCCCGAGACGACCGACTGCGTGTACTTGGGAGGGAACGTCGACACGAGCCGCAGCAGTCCGTCCTGCATGAGCGTGCTGGCCATGGCGACGACCACGATGCTCAGCATCGTGAGCTTGAAAAACTCCGTGCCGTGGAACTCGGGCATGCGCGTGAGCACTGTGTGGCCCAGCATGACAGCGAGCAGAACAATCTGCGCACTGAAAAGCGTCTTGACTGGGCCGGGCATGCGGTCCGCAATGAATACGGTCCGCACGAGCATCGACAGCAGTGTCGTGATGAAAAAGCCCGTGCTGAACCAGTTCACAAACGACTCTTCATAGGGCGTGCCGGCGAGCCGCTGCTGAAAGTACTTTTGCGCCGTCACAAACACGTTCCACGCGAGCGACGACGCGATGCCCGTGATGAAGAGAATGATCCACACGGCATGGGCTGCGGCCGCCGAGTGGGGCGCCGCGTGGCGCGATGTCGCGGTCATAGGAGGAAGAAGAAGGAATTGTTTTCTGTTTGGGGGGCTGCTCGGAGAAAGAGATCTTCAAGCTGGCGAGAAGCTTCGTGCAACATTGGAGGTATTCAAGCAACCTTCGTGCAACCGTCGGCAACTTCAAGGCCGCGTCCCAACGTCATCCAAGGGCACCTTGTTTTCTCTGGTCACGGCACGATGCCGTTATCAGTATCAGGAACCGTACGCTGAGATGTTGGCATGCAGATTCATTGCATCGCTATTCTGTATTGCCATGTCATGCACTAATAAGTCGTGAAGGCGAACCACTGTCTCAGAGCGCCAAGTGGATGGCCCGTGGATGGCCTAGTTCACTTGGCACACCAAAATCGCAACGAGATCAGCGAAGTTTTGCTTGTAATGGACAATTTCCATCAGTACAGTACGTGGAACGCTGAGCCGCTTGGTCAGCTTGCACTGGTGGAAAATCCGTGTGCTATCTCGAGATTCCCATCTGCCTCATATTATTTGTGGTGAGTGATTTTGGCGACCTCGTGTGGTGACCCATTCTGGATTCCACGACTGCGCATGGGTTCCCAATTCGTGAGCCACAGCGTGGGTGTCTATGTGGCCGACAGGGTGGCTGAGGTGTGTGCTCAGATTGTTTCCTCCATTTGACCCAATTTGGGGAGGAGTACTTTCCACAATCTCACAAAACAAGGTGAAACACAAATTCCTTCATCAGCAATGTCACCAATTTACACCTGTCCTTACTGTTCGTCTCACCCTGTTTTGGAAACCAACCAGTCTCAATCTTGGAAGGAAGCGCAGCGAAGGCGAATTGTGTTTTTCGTTTTTTGGGGGAGACCGTCACCTCATCAGTTCCGATTTGTTCCCCACACCAAAACGTCAAGCGAACGTGCATACTAATCAAGCGATGGTGCCGTGGGCGAATGGCGACGACGACAACGAGCCGGCGCAGCGCGCGGTCGGGATATTGGGCAATGACGACAGCAACAGCGAAGAAGAATGGCTACCCACGGCCGAGAACGACGACGACGACGATGATGATGACGAGAGCTTCCATGACGCGCCGAACGGCGACGAAGACAGCGAGGATGGTAGCGACAGCGACGACAACGACGACGAGCGGATCCATGCCCATGACGACGACGACAACGACGACGAGCACGACAACGAAGCTGAAGACGACGAGCCCGAGGACGAAGAAGAAGACGAAGAGTCGGTCGAAGTCTGGGTGCCCAGTGCAGCGGCCGACATTCGCTCAGTGCTGCCGACCGAAGTGCGCGCGACCGTCGAACGCGTGTTTGCCGGCCAGACTTTCATGCCCATGCGCTTTGTCAAGAGCGACTTTGAGCGCCGCCAGCAAAAGCTGCTGCTCGACGAACGCATTGCCCACCAGCTCAAGTCGTACGAGACGGACGATGGCCGCGCGGCGCACCAGCCGGCGATGCAGCGCCGCAGCAAGAATGGTCGCTCGCGGCAAATGTTTTACGCACTCGCGCAGCGCGAGCAGTGCGGCCGCAACTCCAAGGCGCAGCTCATCAAGCTGCAAGACACGTTCTTACCGTTCCAGCAAAACAAGCACTGCAAATCGGTCGACTATGTCGGCGAGCGTCTGTACTGTGGTGGCTTCAATTCGACTGGTACGCGCTTTCTTGTCGCGGGCCAGGTGCCGCATATCCTCATTTACGATACCATCAACTGGAAGCGCGAGTCGCTCTTGCCGGCGCGCGAAATCCAGTGGACCGTGACCGACGCCAAATTTACGCCCGATGACCAGCACGTTTTGTACTCGAGCATCACGAGCAACGTGCGCATGGTCAATCTCGACTATGCCAATGCGCGTCGCGAACAAGTGTTTTCCATTAACCGACCGTACGCGCGCGGCGGCAATGCGTCCGACTTGCGGTTCATGTACCGCAGCCGCTGCGGCGTGTGGAGCATTGACATGAATGCGGCCGGCACAGAGTTTGTCGCTGGCACGTCCAACAATTCGGTCGTGCTCTACGACATGGAGACCAAGACGCCCGTGTGCCACGTCGAGGGTCACGACGACGACGTGAATGCTATTGCATTTGTCGACGGCCCGCTCCACTCGAACGTGTTTGTGAGCGGCTCGGACGATTCGCTCATCAAGTTGTGGGACCGCCGCGTACTGTCCGAGTCGAACCCGAAGCCGCAGGGCGTGTTTCCGGGCCATATTGACGGTATCACGTATATTGCGTCGCGCGACGATGGGTACTACTTTTTATCCAACGCCAAGGACCAAACGGCCAAGCTCTGGGATTTGCGCAAGTGCTTTTCGTCGACGCAGCACGACCGCTTGCCGTACTACCGCAAGCCGCACCATTGGGATTATCGGTACCAAGACTTTCCCGGATTGCGCAAGCTGCCCGTGAGCCACCCGCAGGACAAGTCGGTCATGACGTACCGCGGCCATTTGGTCATGGAGACGCTTGTGCGGTGCCACTTTTCGCCACTCCACACGACGGGCCAAAAGTACATTTTCTCGGGCTCGGCCGATGGCCGCGTGTACGTCTATGATACCTTGACGGGTGATCTCGTCGAGATCTTTGCCATGAAACCCGACGGGCTCACGCGCGACGTGCGGTGGCACCCGTTCGAGCCGACCATTGTGTCGCCCGACTTTTACGGCAAGCTCTGCGTGTGGCAGCGCCAAGAGTGAAGAGCGAATCGGACTGTGGCAGTGCGTGTGGCCTAAAAACGCTGTGAAACGTGTGTATATAAGTCTCTTTGTTTTTCCTTCATGGTAGTATCGTCTCTCTTGCTCGCTCGCTCTCTCTTGCTCAGGTTCAGACGCGAAAGACGGGCCAATGACGACTGTGCCGCCTCACGTGCAGGCGACATGGCAGACGTGCGAGCCAGCTCCCAAAGCCGTGTATCACGGGGGAAGGTTTCGTCCGGATTCGCCAGCGTTTTCATCAACGTCACGACAGCGAAGGTGGCGTCGTGGAGCCTCGGCATCCAGACTGGATGCTCTAGTAGACCTGGAAGCTGCTTGATGCTTTCTGTCTGTCTCTGCTGGCATCTCGTGGCTGGTGAGGACGTTGATGATACCGGCACTGCTAGCTTCCACCTGAAGAGCATGCACGAGCGGATGCAGCCAGCAGTGCCATGCAGCAGACGTGGGCGTGAATATGGCTTCCACGATCCCATCGACTTTGTCCAGCGATGCCGCCCACTGCTCATATAGCCGCCCAGGCCTCCGACTGGACGCCATCAGTATCCATGCGAAGGATGCGGATGTCTTCGTTGTCGAGCTCTTCCAGCGTGGCGCCCGCCGCTACCATCGCCGACGTTAAAACGCTGCGGGCAGCTAGGAAGGAGACGAAAAAGGGGGTTCAAAAGAATCACCGGCATCCGCCATGCTCTAAAGGCTTGCTCGATGGACTGGCCTGGAGAGTTTCAATTGACATATAGCACAGGAACCAACCACCCAGCTGCGGCCACGGCCTTACTGGCTGCGATTGCGAACGCCGACGCCACGTTCTCGAGTATCCACAGCCTTGGAGTTGGCCCGTACGTCCGCCATGTCGCCTACGTGTGGAGCGGCACGGTCGTCACGGTACCCGTCTTTCGCTTGTACATTAAAGTGCTGGACTCGATACTCACGAGATCCGTACTGGCAGTGAACTTAAAGTTGAAGGACTGTACGAGAGACGGATGGAATGCGCATACTCGCGTTTCGGTTGGAACTGCTTCGTCATCACCATATTGGATTGTATATTACGTAACATCTGAAAGTATATCATTTGGAATTCGTTGCGGGTTGCCATATGCGATAGCGTACGCAATTTCGAGCTGTGGATACGGTAGCAAGCTGCTGATGAGACCGAGCGTGCACTTGCGCAAACGAGATGGTCGTCAAGGCAACCGCACTGAAAAAATAGAATGATGGTCCAACTTCAACATGAACCTTCACTTTGCAAGTGTTTGCGCAACCAGATAGAGAAGGCTTCAACTTGCAACCGAGCGTATGGCATTGCTTCTCTCATTCGGCATTTTGCTTCCTCTCGCACCAACACCAACATCCACGATCACGACCACGAAGGCTTCCCCTACGATGGCTACCGAACGAGCAGCGACCCAGTGGCAGCCGGCCAAGTACCTCGCGTTCGAGCGGCTGCGTCTGCGTCCAGCACTCGACCTCCTTGACCGCATCCCAGGCCTCCCCAGTGAGACAGGCGGCGGCGCCGATATCCGTATCGTCGACCTCGGTGCCGGTGCCGGCAACATGGCGTCGCCCTTCCTGTACGTGGACGCATTCTCTCTCCCTTCCCTCCTATGTTTTCCCATGTGGTCTCTGCTAATCCGTCTATGCTAGCCAACGCTGGCCACAGGCCCACGTGGCGTTCGTCGATTCGTCGACGGCCATGCTCGAGCGTGCAAGGGCCGACCACGCAGCACTGGACACGAGTCGCTTCTCGTACGTCGAGGCAACCTTTGACGCCTTCCATGCCAGCGAACCGCTCGATCTCATCTTTTCGAACGCGGCGCTGCAGTGGGTCAGCGCCGAGGCCCATGCGACGCTGCTGCCCAAGCTCCTGTCGTTCCTCAAGCCTGGCGGCGTGCTGGCCATCCAGATCCCAGACACGCGTGCGCTCCCGGGGTGCCAGCTCATTGTCGAGGCCGCCAAGCAGCTCGGCTGGCAGGACGAGATCACCGACGTGCGTTGGGTCACGTGTGAAAAAGACACTGGGTTTTACTATGAACTGCTCGCGCGCTCGGGTGCCGACAGCCAAGACATTTGGACCACGACCTATGCACAGATCATGGACGGCGAGAACCCCGTGGCTGACTTTCTTTCGTCCACGGCACTGGGTCCGTACCTAGAGGCTTTTGGCGGACGTGGCTCTCCTCGCGCTTTGCAGTTGGAAGCCAAGTACCGAGAGCTGGTCACTGCCGCGTACGCCAAGCAGAGTGATGGCCGTACGCTCTTTGACATGACACGCGTCTTCCTCATCGCGACCACGCCACAAGCGTGAGGAAAGGAATTACCAAGATGAGAGATCTTTTTTCAAGTTGACAGCGAAGCTGTGTGGCGGATCCGTAGATAACTTAGGGAGATCTTGTCGAGTCCATAGATAACAAAACCATATATACGAGGTTGTAATTACGAGTGCTAGTGCTTTTTTTACGAAACGACGTTTTGAATGCAATTGCGAGCCGACCAAGTGCTAGTGCAGTAAAGAGACCTTGGAGGTGTCCTTGCACATGAGGCCACGGCTAGAGACGCAAGCCCTTCTCTCTATACACGCGTAGCCGTGAGGAGAACGTCATGGGTCCAAAGAAAGCCAAGAAAGAGAAAAAGAGCGGCGGCAAGGCGCCCAAAAAGTCGACCGAGGAAGACGCAGCGCTCCGCGAAAGCGAGGCCGAGCGGCTCGAGCTCGTCAAACAGGCCAAGTCCCTTTTGGACATGACCAAGAAAGAGGAGCAGGCCTTTAACGAGTTTCAGCAGCAGCGCGAAAAGATCAACTACTTTTGGATCGTCGAGAAGAAAAACCTCGAAGACCGCCGCGCCGAATTGCGCAACAAGGAGCGCGAGCGCCAGGACCTTGAAGAGAAGCACCAGGTCGAGATCAAGGTGTACAAGCAGCGCGTCAAGCATTTGTTGTACGAGCACCAGCACGAGATTACCACACTCAAGAAGGATCTGGAGCAGTCGCTCCAGATCCACCAGGGCGAGTACCGCGGCAATGAGCGCGAGCTCAAGGTCGACAAGCGTCGGCTCAAGTTTGACCTGAAAGAGATTGAGCTCTCCCATGACGACTACCTCAAGAGCCTCAAGCAGGACCAGGACCGCCGCATCACGTCCCTACGGCAAGAGTTTGAACGCCACGCCAAGGAGCTCCAGCAAAAATTCGTGCGCAAGCGCAAGGCCGTGCGCGACGACTTGGAGCTGCGCCGCAAGGCCGACACGCTCCAGATTGAGGAGCGCAAGAACCACCACATTGCACAGCTCATGGCGGCCCACGAAAAGGCCTTTGGCGAGATCAAAAACTACTACAACGATATCACCCACAATAACCTCGACTTGATCAAGTCGCTCAAGGAAGAAGTCGGCGAAATGAAGCGCAAAGAGGCGCAAGACGAAAAGCAAATGTTTGAGATCGCGCAGGAAAACAAGCGCATGTCCGAGCCGCTCAAGCGTGCTTTGCTAGATGTTGAGCGGCTCCGCAAGAGTATCGTCGTGTACCACCACGACAAGGTCGCACTGCGTACCCACAAGGCCCAATTGCTCGTGCTCGAGCAAGAGTTTGCGACGCTCAGCTGGGAGTTTGAAGTGCTCTTGCAGCGGTCCACGCAAGTCGAGCGCGAATACCACGCGCTGAATGGGCAGTTCCAGACCAGCATTTACGACGTGCAGCAAAAATCCGGATTAAAAAACTTGCTACTCGAAAAGAAAATGGACGCCATGACCCTGCGGCTCGAGCACAAGGACGCCGAGCTCAACGAGGTGCTGCTCCACGCCAAGCTCGAGCCAGCGATCGTCGACCGCGTCAAGGGGAGACTGCAAGACATTATGGAAAACAAGACCCGGGATCTTCGGGACCTGGAGCGCGAGCTCGCCAATATCCAACGGCTCCAGCACGAGCTCGCGAACGCCACGGCACTCAAGATGAGCGAGTACGGGCTGCCGCTCGATGAACTGGGCTTTACGGCCCAAGTGCGGCCCGTGCTGCCCGCCCACGCGACGACCGGCACGGCCTATAGCACGACGGCCATGAATCTCTCGTCGCTCGGTGGTAGCGGCTTGAAGCCTGTGACGGGGTCGCGCAAGAAAGAGAATCAAGGTGGGACGTCGCCCAGCAAGGCGACGCGGCAAAGCCCACTGGATGTGCGCATTGCGTCCCCGCTTCGAAGCAATCAGTCGCATTGATTATAGTGTTTCTTACAGAGACCCTGGATATGTAGAATACTAAACACGCTGGTTATCTGACAGACCGACACCCCACCGAGAAGATACAGTATCATATCTTTTTTAAAATTTTATTCTCGACGCACAAGTACTTTTTTCACACATGGACAACACGGAACGTGGACGCTGCGTTGGCGTCCCGATCTCATTGTCATGCAAGCGGCGTCGCCAGTGCCGTGGTGACATCCGACGAGCCGTTGGTCGTCGTCGTCGTCGTGGTTGTCGAACTGGTCGTGGTCGTGGACAATACACTACCGCAGAGCTTTTGGACACGCGTGTCGAGCGAGTCGAGCTTGGTGGCCATGGCGTTTTCAAAGCGCGCGAGTTCCGACGTCATTTTTTGCGCGAGCTGCACGCACGACTGGAGCGACGTGCTACTCGTCTCACTGGCCGTGGTGTTTGCCAGTGGAAATGACCCAGACGTCGCTGTCAGGGTCGTGGTCGCTGACGGCAGCGGCGTGGTCGAGAGCATGAGCATTTGGTACGGGTTGGACGCATTCATGTCGAGCGCGGCCGCGTGGTTTTGCAAGAGAAAGGGCTGGTGCGTCGCGTGGTGTGAGAGCTCCATATTGGTCATGTACGAACTCACATCGTCGGCCGCCGCGATCGGCAGTGACGGCGGCACCGCCGTTGGCGATTGCGATTGCGATTGCGATTGCAGTGGCATCGCGGCTTGCTCTTGCAGCACGGACGACGCCGTGGGCGAACCACCGGCGTGATTGGCGTCATTCGTGTCTGCTCCACTAACGACTCCCTGGCTATGACCAGCCGACGAGCCGTCCGAATTGCCCGCGCCCTGCGACGCACCAGCCATGTCCATGGCCGGCGTGAACGTGGTCGGCAGCCGCGCGAGCTCGTCGTCGTCCATGGTCTTAATGTGGTGGGCACGCTTGAAGTGGCGCAGCCACACATTGATTGAGCGAAACGACACGTTGGCCGCGTCGTCGGCCGCGTACTGCATAAAGAGATCGGTCGTCTTGTGGGCCAGCGTGTCGGGCGTGACACCGCGGCCAAGCTTGCGCTGGCGAATGAGCCACCGGTACAGCTCCTGTTCGACGCCCGGATGGTACTCGGTCGTGGCCTTGAGCGTCTTGCGGCGCAAGCTCGAGAGGTGCTTGGCGTCAATGCAAAACGCCAAAATGCGGTCCTTGTTCTTCTTAATGTCCGACACTTGCTGGCGGCTAATGCCAAAGTCGCGCGAGATCACGACTGGCTGCTCGCCCATGTCGAGCCGCTGGAGCACTTGCTGCTTGTCGTGGATCGACAGCACGACGCGCTTGCGCTTGTTGGCGCTGCCGTCGCGGTCGTGGGTCGACGCATTCGACGACGGCGTGGGGGACTGATGGTCATGGCCGTGGATGCGGATCATGTGCGCGGACGCCTCAGCGTGGCCACACTCCTCGCCACAGCCGCAGCCTGCTCCGTCATCCTCATCATCTTCCTCTTCCTCGTCTTCTTCCTCGTAATCTTCGTCGGCCGACGGGCCTTCGCTCCGCAATAACGCCATGTGTTCTTCGCCGCCAATGACCACGACGCTGTGGGACGACAGCAGTCCGTGCGGATCGCCGTGCGTGCCGCCCGCGCCGCGTCCGCTGCCGTGGCTGTCGCCCAGATCGATCACGGCCACGGCGCTGACAGAGTGCGCGTCACCTGCCGCCACGCCATCCATAACCCACAAGGCGAGAAAGGGCACTAGAGGTCCGGGAGCTGCTCGCGCGAACGACTGTGAGCGACGAGGAACCAGGATGGCGGCGGGAACCCCACCCAGCGAGCTGTATTTAGGTAGGATACAGTAGTTACTCTTTCTCCTTCTGCGACGTGCGCTCTGAAAAATGAGAATATGTGGTCGTAATTCTGATATTTGTGAAAATTGGCGGTGCGAAGGATACGGTGGGTACAGTTTGGTGAGTGTAACCAACCACATGCAGAAAGAATGAATAGCGGGGCGACACCAACACCTGGGTCTGCCCGCCGCGCCGACGGAGAGGCGGCGTCCACCGGAGCTGGAGCGAGGTGGAGAGCACCAGCATCAGCGGCCCACCAGAGTAGTGGCGGTACGGCATCTATGTAATAATTCGCGGGATAACACGGCGAAACGGAGTCACTGAATCTCGATCGTCTATTGATGATTGATGCAGCAACGTTTCGGAACGTGCTGCTCGCGGAAAACCGGCGCCGCTCCAATGAGCTCGCGGCCAAGGACATGAACGACAGTACGTTCTGAAGCTACTCAGTCATGGGGATCTGGTGGAGAAGCTCACGTTCGATTCGTGTGTCCAGCGTTGAAGCAAGACACGCTGGATGCGCTGCGGCAAAAGGCGCGCGATCTCCACAACGACAAGTGGATGTACGAGGACGTCCACATGTGATCCCTTAGGGGGACAAAGCTCGGCAAAAGAGACAAGCAGCATGTGATATATTCCCTACTAGTACGCAACACAAGAGGGCAAATACCTATCACTCACTTTGTGCGGCTTAGAGGAGGTTGCGGATCTTGAACTGCTCGACCATGGTCGAGCCGAGGCGCGCGGGCGAGCGCGTGACGGCGACGCCAGCGCTCTCCAGCGCGGCAAACTTGCCAGCGGCCGTGCCCTTGCCGCCCGAGACGATCGCACCGGCGTGGCCCATGCGGCGTCCCGGCGGTGCGGTCGTGCCAGCGATAAAGCTCACGACCGGCTTGTTCGGGTCGCCAAACTCCTTGAGCCACTCGGCGGCCTCTTCCTCGGCCGAGCCGCCAATCTCGCCAATCATGATGATGCCCTCCGTCTCGGGGTCGTTCGTGAATCGCTCGAGGCAGTCGATAAAGTTGGTGCCGTTGAACGGGTCGCCGCCAATGCCAATGACCGTCGACTGGCCAAGCCCCGCGGCAGTCGTCTGCGCGACGGCCTCGTACGTGAGCGTGCCCGAGCGCGAGACAATGCCAATCTTGCCCTTGGTGTGGATGTAGCCGGGCATGATGCCCATCTTGCACTCGCC
>JAADVC010000817.1:0-15223 GCA_023334575.1 Pythium volutum | reverse complement strand
TTTCTCTCAAAGATATCGCCATATTTTGGCCAATCAAATCGTTTTTTTCAATATCTTCGCGAGCTGAAGGGGCGGATCGAGAGAACCTGCTGGCGGGCTCCGTCCTGGCGAACGGAACCCGCTGGCGTGTGCAACAGTCCCTTTTATGTAAAAGTTCGTCCGATGCCTGCGGTTACTGCAACGGCTGAAGCCATGTCACTATGCCTGCTGCTGTTTTGATGGGAGGTGTCACTATTATGAGAGCGAAAAATACCTATTCCGTGGGTCCAAAAAATGCTCACCTGTGGCCTGATGACGTGCACGACCTCACGGTTCGGCCCGAACCGGTTCGAGAAGGATCCCATACTCAACTCAAGTTATTTATCCGGCGGGTTCGCCTTGTTGAAGATGAGCCATCTCTCTGGGTATAAAATCAGCAGGGCCTGAAAAAGCAAAGCATGTCCGACCTGGACCAGAACAGATTACAACCGTGTTGTATCTTAGTATGCTCTACCTTATTTCCACCAGCCTGACGCCACTATCGATTGATTTAAGCGATGCTATCGATCCGGCCCGTCGGAAAACGCTTTTGTGATTCGTCGTGGTTCTACAGCGTCCTGCAAGCCTTGACGATCTTCCACGTCAACAGTCTCTCTCTCCCCCTTTTGTCACCCACCTTCCAAGCCAAAGTAAAGCACCTCTCGAGCCAAAGAGTCTCACTTCGCGTTTTGCTCCCCATCCAAACCAGACCAGAACAGAAATCCCTCTTTTCCCCACTTTACTAGAATGTTCCGTCGTGCCGCGATCCGCTCGCTCAAGATGCAGGCCTCGGCCGCGTCGGCCTCGCGCTCGTTCGCGACCAAGCCCTCGGCGACTGCGCAGCGCACGCGCTCGAATGCCGCTTTGTTGGCGGTCGCGTCGGTCGCCACAGTCGGTGCGTTTGCGATCGCCGACGTCGCGTCGGCCCGCGAAAAGCCGTCTGACGTGGAGCAGATCAAGAAGGAGATTGTCGACATTTTCGACGGCAACAACTACATGGGCCCGACGTTCGTGCGGCTCGCGTGGCACTCGTCGGGATCGTACAGCAAGAAGGATAACTCGGGTGGCTCGCGCGGCGCGACGATTCGCCAGGAACCCGAGATCAACCACGGCGGCAATGCCGGGCTCTACCTCGCCGTGCGCGCGCTCGAAAAGGTCAAGAAGAACCACCCCGAGATCTCGTACGCCGACCTCTACATTCTCGCCGGCAACGTCATGATCGAGGAGATGGGCGGCCCGTCGCTGCCGTTCCGCTTTGGCCGTGACGACGCCCCCAAGGGCGAGGACCAGACGCCCGACGACCGTCTCCCGAACGCGGACATGGGCGCCAAGGACAAGACCACGCAGCACGTGCGCGACGTGTTCTACCGCATGGGCTTTGACGACCGCGACATTGTCGCGCTGCTCGGCGCCCACGCGCTGGGCCGCTGCTACCCGGACCGCAGCGGCTACTCGGGCCCGTGGACCAACGCCGAGTGGACGTTCTCGAACGAGTACTTTCGCCAGCTTCTCGAGAACAAGTGGACCGTCAAGAAGTGGAGCGGCCCCATGCAGTACGAGGACCCGACTGGTGAGCTCATGATGCTGCCGGCCGACATGGTCATGATCCAGGACCCCAAGTTCCGCAAGTACGTCGAGATGTACGCCAAGGACGAGGACCTCTTCTTCAAGGACTTTACGGCCGCGTGGACCAAGCTTACGGAGAACGGTGTCAAGTTCCCCGAGGAGGAGAAGTCGTTCCTGCGCAAGCTCTGGCCGTTCTAAGCTGTGCAACAGTGAGACAAGAGGATGTGGATGAGGATTCCCCCCACGCGCTTTGAAACGCACGAGGATCGCTTCCTCTCTCATCACGGTGCAAATTGACCAGGTCGAAGATCCAGAAGACCGCGTGCAAATACTACTTACTTGTTGACCTCTTTCGAAAATACAAACCACCCCGAAGAGAGACTCCTACACCCCATTATCAGAATCTTTTGCGTTGTGGTCCTTGTCCTCCATGCAGCCGCGAAAAGAAAAGAAGATCTTTCCATTTTTCACCAAAAAAAATCGCGAATCGCCGCCGTATGCATCAGATCTGATCCCCTCGATCGAGACACCTTCGCGCAACATCCAACGCACTCGAGCAACCTTCCAGCCGCCAAAACGTGAGTTGAAGGGGAGAGAAAAAAACAGCGGAACATGGAGACGGCCGACCATGGCATGGCGCGCATGCAGGAGCTGCTGAGCAGCTATTATGGTATGCAGGACAAGGAGAGCGAGGCCGAGAGCCAGCGCGACATTGACTCGCCGGCGTTCCAGTCGGGCGTGTTCGTGCGCGAGCTGCTGCAGACCCAGACGCTGCCCGAGCTGCTCGCACGGGACGCCACGCTCATTCGCGAAATTAAAGAACTCGACACCAACATGCAAATGCTCGTGTACGAAAACTACAACAAGTTTATCAGCGCGACCGACTCGATCCGCAAGATGCGCGCGAACGTCGCGACCATGGAGCGCGAGGTCGACAAGGTTGTGAAAAGCATGGACGTGATCACGGACAAGAGCGAGGCCGTGAACGTTGCGCTCGCGCCGCACCGCACCAAGATTGAAAAGCTCATTGGCGTGCGCCGTTTGCTGAAGCGACTCGAATTCATCTTTGAGCTGCCGCAGCGGCTCGGCTCGGCCGTCAAGCAAGACGATTTTGCCAGTGCGACCAAGTACTTTTTGTTGGCGCGTCGCATTCTTGGTCGTTACGACCACATTACGAGTTTCAAGGCGATCCAGCTCGAGGCCGAAAAAATTGTACGTAATTTGGTGCTGCAGCTGCGCAAGCGGCTCGTGGATCCTGCGCAATCATCCGCAAACGTGTGCGAGGCCATTGGCCTGCTCGCGCAATTGGACGAGTGCTCGGACGAGAACAAGCAGCACTTTCTCGACTGGCACCAAACGTACTTTGAACACAAGCTCGCCAGGTACGATGCGCGCAATCGCGAGCAAAAAGACGCCAGCGACCAACAAGAAAACGACGTTGACGACAACGACGACTCGGTTATTTACTGCATGAAGCGGCTCAACAGCGACGTGCTGGCCCAGTTGGCGAACGTGTTTCGTGTGTACACGCAGCATTTCCTGCCCGAGGTCGCGTCCATCAAGACGCGCAAGGCCTCGATGGCATTTCAGGACGATCCGTTTGCAACGTTTGCGAACGAGACATTTGCACTGTACTTGCATGCGTGTGAGATCCAGTTCCGACGTCCGCACACGGATTTCGTACGTGGCTGACCTCTCGTGTCTGTTTTTTTTCTGACCGAATGCTGTTTGGTATTGTAGGGTTCATTGAGCGAGGTCCAGTCGCTGATGGCGGAGGGAAGCGGAGAAAACGACGATGACGCCTTTTCTGGTGGTGGTGGTGGCTTTGGCGGACCTGAAACCGAGGAGTACTTTGTACTCATGTGGGTCTTTAAGCATTTTGTCGCCCAAGTCAAACAGCTCGATGCGATCGTACCGCCGTGTCAGCTCGTCAAGGGCGCGGTCGAGACTCTTGAAAACTGCGTGCGCTACCAGATCGACTTGGTCTTCAAGAAGCTTCGTCTCGAGACGCTCGAGCTGCTCGAGAATGCGCACCATCAAGTGAACCAAAACTCGCGTCGCAGCAGCCGCACAAATAGTGGCAGCTCGAATTCGGGCGTCGCAACCGCGGCGTACCAAGCGCCCAGTGTGCAACTCATGGCGCAGGACATGGCCTCGACGTTTGCCGACATGATGAAGCAAGTGCTGCGGCAAATGGAGCCACTCGTGCAGACGGGCGCGTCCATTCTCAGCGAGTTGAGCCGCCTCTTTTCCGATCTCGTGCAGACCCAGTTTTACCATTTCCTGAAGTGGTTCAACACAAGTCTGCTCACCTACACGGAACCCAAGCGGGCGTTCCAGAAGGCGCGTGGCGTGGGGTCTTCTGTGAGCGATAACGAAGTGGCACTACCGTGGCTAGAGCCGACACCGCAATTCTTGCTGTATCTGGCCTGCCTGTGTCGCGAGCTCGCGTCCGACGGCATCAGCGAATGCCTCCAGGTCTTGATCGAATGTCTTCCAGCGCCCGAGGTGACGACCAGGCATGGCGACGGTGACGTCAAGAGGAGCGGCGTCGAGGTCGCTCATATGATCCAAGTGACCAGAGAGACGTCGGACGACATTGTGCTGCACATCGCCAAGACGTATGGCAATCAACTCGCCGAGCACATTCGAGACGCACTCTTTTCGTCGTCGTCCCCGTCGTGGGAGATTGCGACCGAGGAGCCGCGCGCTGTCCAAGAGTTTGCTGTCGAGGTGATCGAGTCCACGTTCCGCTTTGGCAAGGAGATCGCCATGGCGCTCGGCGACGAGCAGAGCTCGTTCTTTAGCGGCGGCAGCGGCTCGAACAGCCGCACCACGAGCCGCGATTTCCGACGACGCACAAGCGGGCTTCTCAAGTCACGCGGCCCGGGAGGAGCCACGGGGAGCGCGTCGGGAAGTGGCATGCAGATTGATATTGAGCGCATCTTTGCCAAGCGGATCCAGATCTTCAGCTCGCCGCCACAGCTCATGACCGACTGGTTCGTGCAGGCCATGTTCAAGATGACGATCAAAGCGTATGGCGAATGGGTGCGCGGCTTCGAACTCTCGGCGTTTGCTCTCCAGCAGGTCCAGCTGAACGCCGAGTTTTTGCGGGCAACCACGACGGTGCTGATCGCGGCCTCGTCGGGTGGAGAGCCGCAACAGGAACTCGAGAGCTTGCTGTCGGACGTGTTGACGAGCGCACGCGAGCGCGCGGCCCATGATCTGCTCATGGAGTCGAGCAACGTCGTGGCCATCGTCAGTTCCAAGAGCACGCAGGTGCTGTCGAGAAAGTTTTGAGCGGGAGTGAGACGAGGAGAGGAGAACCTTAGTACTTTCATGAAGCGCCTTGGGTTTGCTCTTCTCTAAGTCGACGTTGGGCGGCCTCCTTGGCCACCTCCAACGCCGCGGCTTCCTTTATCTTGGTGGTCAACATGCGTGAGCTGTCGCCGCGTACATACTCAACGGGACGTTCCTCCTGAACATTGCCCAGCAACCGCTCGAGGTCAGTCTTGTAAAATTCGAAATTGGCGTCGAGGGAATCCGAGTAGATGCAGAGCTCCTTGCACAGCACTGCGAGTGGGCGCCAAATGGTCTGCAGGACGTAGTTGATAAAGTTCATTCGCACGGTCACGCGCGTCTTCATTTGGTGGAGATTGGTCATGAACGAGTCCACGGGCACCTTCATGTCAGTCTCGCTTTTCGCTTGATTCTGAAATTCCGTGAGCACGCGCATGCCCCAGCGGATGGCTTGATCATACGGAAGCGCCTGGCCCGACAGGTCGGCCGCGTGGAGCACGATCGACATGAGCACATATCGACCACACGGGCAACAATAACGACGTTGAAGTCAAATCGCTGAGCCAAATGGCGCTCACGCACAACGACGACGACGTGCTGGAGCGCCACCACTGCCGCGTGACGTTCATCATCTTGGGCCACGCATCAGCCAACATCTTGGAAAATCTATCACGAGAGAGTTTCCTCCGCGCACGGCGTCTTATCATCCACTGCATTCTCGCGACCGACATGTCCAAGCAGTCGATATCTGTTTAGTGCAACCGGGACCGATCAGTAAAGCCGCATCAAAGCAAATGGAATAAGGTCGTACCGTGGCAGAGTGCGGCGATGAGCATCGTGAAGATGTCGAGGACCGTAAAGTACTGGCTACAGTCGAGTCGAATGATACTATACGTCGCGTGCATGACTTGAAACGCGTGCTGAAAGTTGTGGAACGGATTTGGGCGATAGTGGCTGGCCACATGGGACAAAAAGGTCGAAAGCTTGTCGTGCGAGATGCGGAACGCGTCGCCAAAGCCAAAGACGCGGAAAATCACGGCGATCGACATGAAGATTTCGCCATTTGACAAGTCGAGACAACTGAAATCCCAGTGGTCGACGTCGCCGACGCCAATGATCCCCGTGTGGGCACCTTCGTGGAGCGTGAAACCTCCTCCGTATACGCGGTTGGAGCTATCAGGCCCGGGTCGACGCCGGGCAACGACGATGCCGTGTTGATCATATCTAGCCCTTCGAATACGCTGGATTGGCAGTACTTGTGGACGATCGACGAGATGATTTCTCCCTCGACTGGATCCGTCCAATTCGAACCGTCGTATGGAATGCCTGACTCATCTTCTTCTCCAGCGATAGCCTCCACCAGTGGGTTGCCGGCACTGGCGCCGTTCATGCCGCAATCCGAAACGACTTTGTAGTACGAGATATCGAGCGACAGTCGACCAAGCGCGAACTGGATCTCTTGGCAGTACCGCGCCATGTTCACCGTGTCGGTCGCCGTGAAGGGCAGTATCCGCGCGCTGTCTTTCTTGTTGATACACATCGCGACCGCCACGATCTTCGGGTAGGTCGGTGCGTGGTCTTCAAAAACGGGCATGCACAACACACTTGTCGTGCGGTATCCGGTTTTCTGGTCCACTGTCGAGTCAAACCATGCATGGGTATATGCATCTCGCGCGCACACGGACTCGCCGGTCATCGCGACCAGTCCGGAGATGCCCTTGTTCATTGGCATGCGGATGTTCTTGCCGTCAATCTTCGTGATCCATAGCTCTTTCTTGAGTTGGTCCACGAGTAGAAAGCCAAAGCGGTCGCAGCTCATGAGCTTCTTGCCCTCGTCCATGATGAGGTTTACGAACTCGGCGATCGAGGTTGATGTACTCACGAAATCCGTGAGCAGCAGTCGCGCCTCCGTAATGCGTTGCGACGTGATGACTTCGCGCAGCAACAGCGACTTGTGGAGTGAGATGCCGGCCGCGTCCGCTGCATAATTAAGGTACAGCGCATCTTCCGAGATAAACTCGCCGCCGTCGACCTTGTTGGACGCGCACACGACCGCGAAAATGTTCGAGTCGGCGTCTTTGACTGGTGCGCATAGCACTTGGCGAGTGGTGAAGGATAGCTTCTCATCAAATGATGGATCAAATTCCGGGTGCGCTTGCGCCGAGTTCGTGAGCACGAGTTGTCCCGTGCGCATGACGTAGCCCGCGATACCGTTGTGCTCTGCCTGGAACTCGCCTTTCGAGACTCCCTCTGAGGTGCCCCGGCTCGCGACGTAAAAATCATCGGTACCTTCGTCTCGCACGTAGAGCTGGATCTTCTCAGCGTTCAGCAGTTCGTACGAGACCGATACGATCTGGTCCAACACTGAGAACGAGTTGATCTCAGCCGAGTTATTTCGGTTGAGCTTGGGCAGGCATTCAATGCGGCTTTGCGCGAGCTGGTGCGCTCGAGCGAGCGCCATGTTCCAAATCGCCGTGCCCGTGATCACGCAAATGTACCGGAAACTCTCTTTCTCCAGAGCAGAGAAGATGGCGTTGTGTGGGACGAGCTGCTGCTGCTGCTGTTGCGCGGGTGGAGACGAACCAGCATTCTCGCCAGGGTTGTACATCGGACGCTTTTGCGTGACAACTTGAAAGACGCCGACCATGACGCCGTGGACGTTGAGAATGGGCACGCAGAGCAGCGCCTGCGGGTCAAATTCAAGCATATCGAGTTGGTCCTCAAACAGGTCAAAGATCTCGGACTTGGCGACATCATCGACCTCCAAGGGCTTCCCTGTCTACGATCCACCACCGCCATAAAATCATTAGCACACCCAACACAGTATTTTTGTGACTCGACCAAATACAATCCTTACCAGCACGACACGGCCAAACGTCGTATTGCTGTCGACGACCAACTTGCCCTCTTCCATGAACGACCTTCCAGGCAGCGCGACCGGCGGATTCGAAAACAGTTCCAACGTGTCCTTCTTCTCGTTCAAGACGCCCAGCGTGTACTTTTCCGCGTGGATGACGCCCTGTGCCGAGCGGAGCACGCTGCTCACGACCGACGCCGAATCAAATACTTGGGAGAGATCGCGCGTCGCGTCCATGAGCGCTCGCAGCTGAATGAAGCAGCAGCAACAGAACAGTATTAGATCCTCGACAGCCTCACACACAACCACAATACCTCGCCCATACTCACATTCTCTTCTCGCGCCGTGAGCGTATTCATCTCGTCCATCACGTCGCCCACGAGGTCGCGCACGCTGGAGGAAAACAGCGCGCTCTTGGGACCGTTGCCGGAAAAACGCGCGTGCGTTTCCCGTGGCGCTGCCCCCGCTCAGTCGACTCGGCGCTACGGGCGTCACCTCGGCAGGGCGAAACGCTGTCGCACATTTGTCGAGCTGTTCCTGGCGGCGGTGCAGCTTAAGCTCCATAATTTTGGCCTCGGCCTCGAGCTGCGCGAGCTCGTCTTGCATGCGCTTTTTCGTGGCCATTCCGGCGCGCACGCTGTCCACGGCCACAGTTACTGCTGCGGCCGGTACGCGCACCATCTTGGATCCGTCTTCGAGCGTCACGCAGTCGGCCTGCGACGGATCAAAGCCCGCACGATCGGCGCCGCCATGACGGTTTGCTTTGTTCTCAGAAAGAAGGAGCGTCTGGAATACACTATTGTATACCAGTGGTCACATTTGGGTCAAGGTGGCGAGATG
Source organism: Pythium volutum (assembly GCA_023334575.1). Taxonomy (NCBI): domain Eukaryota; phylum Oomycota; class Peronosporomycetes; order Pythiales; family Pythiaceae; genus Pythium; species Pythium volutum. The sequence goes on along the minus strand of JAADVC010000817.1, from coordinate 6,642 downwards.
AACTCGCGCCCACCATCGCATGCGGCGCGGAATGCCCGAAATATCAAGGTTGACTTACAGTTAACTACGGCAATTGATCCCATGTTGCCCGCCCCCAAAAGTATGGCAAACTTCAACACATTTTAGAATCCGGTCTCTAAACACTTTGTGTTCGTTTTTGATGGATCGTATGTAAAGTTTTTATTCGACTGTGTCGCGATCTTTTTCCGTTGGTGGGCATGCAGCCATCGCTTTGTGTTTGGCTGTCGTCCTGTCGCTGCCTATTCGTCAACAGACGTAACCATCACTCTGACGTCACTGACGTGGGGGAATCAGAAGCTCACGGAAACTGAGCGGCTCTCCTCGAGAGCGCAGTCCCTCGAGTCGAGGCGTCATTCGATCTTCCTCGCGCACCACGTCAGACAAACCAGCAGCAGGAGGACGTGGCCTAACTAATGGGATTCAACCTCAAGCGGCTCCTCTGGGAGTCCAAGCTCGCCGTCGCGCTCGTGTTGCTAATCGCCGCGCGCTGCGTGGACCGCGTACTCTACACGTACGTTTTCAAGTGAATGGGAGTATAATGACGACTCGCAAGCTGACCTCTTGTATTATGTGCAGGCGCATTACGTACGACTATGTGGCGTTCCTCTGGTACTTTGCGAACGTAATCACGCCGATTGCATTCGTTGTGACGTCGTGGCCCGTTGTCTGGTACAAGATGTATTTCACGGACGAGATCACCCCCGAGATGCGCGCGTTCCCGCACTACAAGTACGCCATCATGGCGCTGCTCGACACGCTCTACAACATGCTCGGCGCGTTCCCGACTCCGCACATTGGGTACGTTTTGTGTTCTCCGCCGAACACGCCGATTCGAAAGCTGATCTTTGCAGTGATTTTGCAGTGGTAACCTTGCCAACGTGCTGAACCAATTGAACCTGCCGTTCAACATGGCAATGTCGTACTTTTTCCTCTCGACGCGCTTCAAGCGTGGCCACATTCTCGGCTCGATTCTCGTCTTGTACGGCGGACTCGTCGACATGATTCCCATCTTGACGGGCGCCGACACGGCCAACATGCCCGACCCGACAGTCGGGTGGATTTCGCTCTACATTATCTCGCTCGTGCCGGCCGCAGCGTCCAACGTGTACAAGGAGATTGGCTTGAAGGACGTGGACCTCGACATTTGGTACACGAACGCCTGGGTGAGCTTTTACCAGTTACTGTTTGGCGTCGCGTCGATCTGGACCATCCGTATCAAGGCCTTCGCCGACCCGCCGATTCCGTGGAGCGGGCTGGGCGAGTACGTTGCCAAGGGCCACCAGTGCTTTATGGGCGAACCAGTGGATTTCAACGGCCAGCAATTGGCCTGCGACTCGGGCATTTTCCAGGTCTTCCTCGTGTACATTTTCTTCAACATGGTGTACAACCAGCTCATGCTCTACATTTTCAAGGAAGGCAGCAGCGTGCTCTTTGTCGTGTCGTCGGCCGTGTGTCTGCCGCTCACGGATCTGCTCTACATGGTGCCAGTGCTCACGGGCAAATTCGCCGGCCAGCAGTTTACCATCTACGACGGCTTTGCGCTTTTCGTGTTGGTCATGGGCATGCTTGTGTACCACTCGGAAAAGGAAGAACGGCTCGTCGAGGGCGGCGCGGCGCGGTCGGTCGAAAAGTCGCCCATGTACTCGTCGCCGTCGCTGCAAAAGACGCATCTCATGAAGAAGCGTCGCGGCAAGGTCGTGTACCGCCAGAGCCCCATGGCGCCGCGCGGTTTAGGCAGTGCTGGCGGTGCGGCGTCGCAGCGTCTGCTCGATCGTGATGGCAAGTCTGGGCGTGGAAAAGGCTACGGCACTGCGCGCTCGGACGACGAATCGCTTGCGTAGTTTGGGCAGAGCACCTACTACTGTAGTCAGCTGTGGAATATCTCCTCGGATTCGCATTCGCATGCGTCTGATAGAATATCACTTTTAAAAAAACGAAATCGCATTGGCAATGACCCCCAGACGCCTTGGTATCTTGGTATTGTTATTGCCGCCGAAGCACAATCATGGTCGGGTCGTCGACGTGGAGTTGGCCTAGCGACGGAATGTACTTGTCGCCCGGGCGACTTCGTCGTGCAAATTGACTTGGTGGTCCTCGTGGGCGATTTCTCGCAAGTACACAAAGCCGCCTTCTTCATCCACAGGCTCACTTGTGGTGTCTGCGTGTCGCCGCCTCGGTATCGTTTGCGGCGAGTTGTTCTGGAAGAGCGGATCGAGCATGAGAAACTGTTCGCTCTCGTCCAGGCCCGTCCGTTTTCTTCGTTCCTTGTGCTTGCGTTGCTTGTCTTTTGGACGGGCAAATGTGTACGGGGCTTCCACGGTCGGTTTTGGTGGCGGTCTCGTTGAAAGCAAGTCGAGACCGAGGGGAAGTGAGCCTGCGCTTGTTGTAGGTGGTGACCCCAAGGGAACGAGAACTGCCCTCGCCTGGGGCGGTGTCTCGCTTCGTCCAGAGGACAAGTGAGGACTCAGCGACTCTCGCTTGGGCGATAACGCTGGCAAAGCCACGAGTTCGTCGTCGGGAAGCTTCTCCCGCCTGGCCGGTGTGCTTATGCCACGGCTACTGGTATTCCCTGGATGCGGTCCAGAGACTGCCTGGGGAGACGACGGTCTCGAGCGAGACGGTGAGACGGCTGTAGACAAAGTGGCTCGCTTCACCTGCGGCTGTGGACGCTGTCCGCTCCTCTCCCGCTCGCGTAGCAATCCAAGAATCTCTCTCGCCAACTCGCCGATCGTCTTCTGTTCGTCTGTCCCCACGGGTACACCACCTTGCAACTCGAGTGTAAAGTCGTACGCGATCTTCTTGACGCGATCCAGAAACGTTGCCGGCCCCGTAGCGGTCGGTAGGACGCCACCATTGACCACCGTGCCTCCCACACGCAGCAGATAGCCGTGGAACTCGCCGAACGGGTACGTGGCGATCGCTCTTGCGATATTCACGATGTGATATTGCAGTGACGCCACGTGAGCGGGCTGTGGGTTGTCCCCAGCCGCAGCCTCTCCGGCAAAGAGCAACGGCGTGAGACGACTCAGGATATCAAGCTGCACAATCTTGGGCACACACACGAGCACGTCCTGAGCCAGTGCAGCGATCGCACCGGCGACATTGTCGAGCACACGCCACTGGCGTTGGCACGCAGCAAAAGCCCGCGTCTTTTTCACGGGTGAAGACGCGGACGGGAGAGCCTGCGTATGGTCAATGATGATCGCAGCGAGCAACTCGATCACGTGGAAATGGAGAAACAGCTCGCTCGTGTTGCCCTCGACGGCGTTGCACATGGCGAGCCGACGGATCAGCACGGCGATCTCACACTTGACGTCGAGATCGTTGTCGTCTTTTAATTGCGGGGTCGTGGCTGTGAGCTGGAGGCGTTTCAACACGCGCGGCAGCACCTGCGCCTTCATCATGGCCGTGCGTCCATCGGCGATCGCACAGAGCTTACCTAGTAGCGTGAACAGCGACGCTGGGACGTCGAGCAAGCCGAGATCGTCCACATTAGCGCCGAATCGCATGGGGGATCCACCCGCTCGTTGGTGCTTCTTCGAGGCCTCGCGGTCGTACAGAACCTCTGGGAGATGCGTAAGTGCGATGAACAGGGCGCCCTGCTTGAGCAAAAGGCTTCGGCAGTGGTTGGTCGCGGCCAGTCGACTCAGCGCCGTGCAGCACGTCGAGACGAGTGCCGAGCCGCAGGTCTTTTCCTTGAGCACGTGGAGGATCATGGGGGCACCAATGGCCACGAGCATGGCCAACTTTTCATAAGCAAACGTGCCGTGTGGATGCGTCGCGGTCGCCTGGAGAAAGTGCTGGCGCGTCGTCTCACCGTAGGGCATGGGGCGCAAGTAACCCACGAGTTCAATCGCGGCGTGGACCATCGCACGGTCAATCTCTGGGAACTCGGCGGCGTCGGTCGGCACGTGGATGAGCGGTAGTATATCTTCCAGCACATGGAGACGAGCTAGGACGTCGCAGATAATGGCCTGTGGGAGTAAAGGTACGTTACCAGACGTAATGGACGGTCTCAGCGAGACGTCGACAGTGGGGCTACTGGGACACCGCGCCAGTCGGCTCAGTGCCTTGCAGGCTTCCTGGAGCCCTAGATAATGGAATCGTCGCTCGTAGTCCTTACTGTGTGAGCGTCGCAGCTTGCCCTCGAGCTCGTCCAAGCGATTGCACTGCAGTGACAGAGCGATGTGGACCACCGTCGTCTCGGAGAAGGCGGCGGCGGCCACCGCTGGGACCTTGCAGAAGCGTGCTAGCACGATGCAGCTGATGCTGCGCTGGTGGCGCGTCTGGAAGGCCGGCGCCATGTCGCTCGGCGTGACGTGCACGAGAAACCGCAGCAGGATTGGCTGGAAGACGCCTGCTGTGTGATGGAGATAGAGGGCCGCCTCGCGTGTGTCGTTCGACGAGCCACTCACGAGCGCCAGTAAAATGGCATAGAACGCCTCGAGGCGAGTCTCCAGTGACGCCAGCGAGCCCAGTAGATTCCCAGCCGACGCACCCGCGGGAGAAGCGGCTTTCCGAGCCGCGTATTGTCGCGCGAGCAGTGCGAGTCCGCAGAGCGCGAGCACAAACCGCGACGGATTCTTGGCGGTTCCGATGTCCGTGTCGCACCACTTGGCCAGCATGCCGACGGCACCGGCGGTCGTGAAACCAGCGCGTGCGTCCGCGCGGCTGGTCATGTCATGGAACAATGCGACGGCCGCGCGCACGACCAGTGGGGACGACTCCCAGTCAAAGCAGAACACGATCTGTTCGAGCGCACGCCCACCGTTGCGCGTGAGCGCATCAAGCAGCGGCTTGAACCCAAACGATCCCGAGAGGAACCGCAGTGTGGCAAGCACGAGCTCTGCCATCTGCGAGTCCTGCCACTGGCGAGCGAGCGGAAGCACACACAGCAGTGTCTCCATCACGTGCGGCGTCGTGAGGAGCTGGCGCGTCGTGGTTTCGAGCCGTCGCATGGAGAAAGATGCCTCCGTCGCTGCTGCTGTATTATACGATACGGAGGAGGACGAGCCGTGGGTGTTTTCGTCGTCTTTGTGGGTGTGGTAGAGTTGCCACACGGCTTTTGCGGCCGCGGCGACGACCCGTAAAGAGCTACTCACGACCGGCGCCGTGCCACCGGCAGTCGCGCGCGACGCTGGCTGAAGCTGCTGATTGAGATCACCGATGACCCGCTCGATAATATTCGACTTTAGAATCTCGATGATCTTGTCGGCTTCGTGACGAAAACACTCGGTCAGTTCCAGTGCAATGCCCTTGACATGCTCTGTAATCGCGCGACAAGCGTCCCGTTGGTCGAGTGTAATTTGGGCCACGTCGTTGGGGATGAGCGAGGCCAAGACCACGAGAATGCCCGAGCCGAGCAGGCGCGTTTGGTCGCCCGTAGCGACGTGGTGGCGGTTCTTATCGACAGCAGTCGGCGTCGGCTTGACGAGATGGAAGAGGATCTTGACGTACGCACGCAATGCCTCAACGGGCAGTCCACTCGGTCCGACAACATCCCGCAGCACTTTAAACTGGTGGCGTAATTCGACGTTCTTGATGAAATGCATGGACCTCAGGCGCGTGCGCACGCTCGGGTCAATGTCGAGGCGAGTTGCGAGGCTCCGTTCGAACACGACGCCGCGCCAGTGGTGCTGCACGATGCGTGCACACAGTTCGCTCTCGCGGAGCAGAAACGCCATGCTCTTGGCGATCGCGTTGTCACGCGATAGAATAGGAGCAAACCACTCGGCCAGCACGGACACGAGCGTGCTCACGCGAAACATGCGCGGCTTGTCGACAATCTTGGAGAGGCTTCGGAACGCCTTGTTCATCAAGATGGGGATTGTCGACTCGACATATTCAACGGCGCTTTCGTGGGTCTCCAAAAGGCGGATCAGCATGGTCGTTGCGAGCGCTCGGCGGTGGTGGTCGTCGCTGTGCTCGACTTGCTCGTACAAGGTCTCGACGGCGATCTGGATCTTGGCCTTGTTCCACGATCGCGTGTCCCATTCCTGGTCCATGAGCATCGTCTCCTGCGTTCCATAGCAACCACACACTCCATTAGCACGCGTGGAGGTAGTTGAACAGAGCCCTCGCACTCACAATGCGGCCTTGGATAAAGGCGGTATCGTCTTGATCATCGTCATCCTCCTCCCCTTCGTCGCCGGAATCGTCGTGTTCCGGGAAGCGACTCGGCACCACGCGCTTGTGGGCGTCATGCTTGTGCGCGATCGCAAGCGCCTTCTTATCAGGCTTACGTGCATTCTCTTGGAGGATCTGGATGCGCTTGCCGACGTCGGCCAAGTGGTCGCCGATGGCAGGGTCGACGGCGTGGTCGTGGTGGATGGTCGGCAATAGCGCCTCTTGCTGTGCGTAGATGCGCTGTGCCTCGACGCTGACACACACGACGCGGTCCACGAGCGCACCCTGTCGTTTCTCCCATGGCTGTGGCGTCTCGTAACCCCAGTGCGGTGCCGCCATCACCACCACTACTGGCCGAAAACCCTCTGCATGTTGACTTTTTCCACTTCCAAAAATGGGTTCACCGTAAAGCTAATTCACCCGTTAGAGTGGCTCAATGTCACTATTTCAATCGACCCATCTCTTCTGCCCATCTTCCTTGTTGGTTTGTCCACT
>JAADVC010000816.1:0-15246 GCA_023334575.1 Pythium volutum | reverse complement strand
TCGCCGCCGGACGAAGGCCAATCCTTGCTTTTGGAAATGGCGCGCAAATGTTTGGGAGTGAGAATTCAAATTGAGAGCATAAAATACGAAAGGTTATATGTAAACCACAGGTATTAATTATGAGTAGAAACATCACATAATTTCCGAACAGAGGTGGTAGACAGCATTTTGGGCGGCCCACCTTGTATCGCCAGGTTATCTTGCAGCAGATCGTATTAATACAACGTAGTACTATAAAAATCCAGTATTAATACGTACTACGGACTAGTAGTAGTATTGAAATCAATGAGTACTCTGAGGAATCATACCAGTAGTCCAGTAGATGAAAGTGCGATTCCGGAAGGTCGCGGACATCAAACACTTGGTCACGCCAGAGAAACTCTACAGTATGGTACAGCAAGCGTCCTGTGACACAGTCGGTACCACGCCGCTGACTCCTCCAGCGGCCGCCTCGTTGGAGACCAATGCCGTATCCTTCAGTTCCGACTCGTATCGCACAAGCGCCTTCAAAATTTCGTCGCGCCATCTCTTTGCGTACGTCGGGTTGTCCGAGCCAACGGACCCGGTCGCCGTGAATTGGATCGCACCGCACTCTCCTTCTCCATCTCCTTTTGCGACATCGAACTTTTCCCAGTAAAAGCTTGCACCCATACTGAGGCCGTCCGCTTTCATCACGCTTTGCAGCTGAGGCGACGCGATGCACCGAAATACAATCATGTACCCGGTCTCGGTCTTCACATGGAGCGCGATGGCCAACGAGTGGGTCAGCTGCTTGAGGTCCGGGTACTTTTCCACACGCTGGACGATCATCACATCGGGCGAGATCTGCTGCAACGTTTGGTGGAACAACTCGGCGTCTTTGCCGAGGTGGGCGGCCTTGTACAAGTCACCGTTCCCGTAGAGCGTCCACGTGTGGTCCGCGACCTGCTTTGTGTCTGCGTTCGCCAGCCGTTTGGCAGTCAAGAAACGCACGTTGAGTCCATCGTCATCGAGATGGTACCAGTCGCGCCAACCAGGGGAGGTGGTGTCCGTCTCTTTGATGCCGTGGGGGAGCTTGTGGGTCTTGATGGCGTGAAGCGTCTCTTGCACGATCTCGTCGCATCGATCATTCGAAATCGGTGTGTAGTTCGCGAGCGCCAGAGCGCGCCAGTGCTCGCACAGCGAAGGCCAATCGTTTGTAGCGGGCTGGCTCATGCGTTCTCTTGGTGTCGATTTTCTTTGGTGGAGTAGAAGTGTGTCGTGTGATGGAGAAGGCAAATTCCGGAGTGAGTCCTTGGGTCGATGCGGACTTGTTTTTTTTTTTTCTTTCTATGCCTTCTCTGCGGTACAACAGTCCGGACTGTTGTAGGATTCCTGTAGGATTCCTAACCATCTATACTGAACAGTAGCGCCGTACAGAACTGAACCATCCACCCGCCACAGGAAACTGCAAAACTACAACGCAACTGCTGTGTCCCGATAATGGAGACGACGCTGGCGGTACTGTAATGGCGTCGTCATTGAAGATGGCTGTTCAGATGATCCGCGCTTCTCATCTTTCATCATCATCGTGATCTGTGGGTGTATCCGTGCGATACGGTACCGGTACTATCCTACCGGTACACTGTGCGCTCCCGCGTGCAGTCGGAGCTTTTCGAAATCAGCCTGGTCGCTGTCGCCAGCCAGAGTGCTGGCAGTGCCAGCGGCACGCGCGCAGCGGCTGCGCGCCGAAGCAGATACACGTTGAAGTAACTTCAACTTGAACAGAGGCTGCGACATTGACTCAGGTGCTCGAACACACAAGTCAAGTTCTCACCACACTTTACTACTAGTACGTAGTATGAGCTCTAAGCACACAAACTACTACTACGTAGTACTATTACTACTACGTAGTAGTACAGTATTCGCGAACCCAAAGTCCGCAGTCTTGCGAAAGTTATCTTCACTGTTCCAAGAGGCGGAGTTGGTGCTGAACCACCGAGTTTTTTTTCGGAGGCAACCAAATCGTCAAAATGGAGGGAATATTATCTTAGACACAGCACACACTATTGCTGGGTCTCTTGGCTATCGCTAGCAACCGTGCTTCCTCTTTCGTCGGACGATTCGATGGGCAGCAGGTTCGGTGCATCTTTTAGTTGGGTCTCGTATCGCATAAGTGCGATCAGTATCTCGTCGCACCATCGCTTGGCATACGTCGGGTTGTCCGAGCCAACGGACCCGGCCGCGGTGAAATGGATCGGAACGCACTCTCCTTCTCCTTCTCCATCTCCTTTTGCGACATCGAACTTTTCCCAGTAAAAGCTTCCACCCATACTGAGGCCGTCCGCTTTCATCAAGTTTTGCAATTGGGGCGACTCGATGCACCGAAATACAATCATGTACCCGGTCTCGGTCTGCACGCGGAACGCGATGGCCAACGAATGGGTCAGCTGCTTGAGGTCCGGGTACTTTTCCACACGCTGGACGATCATCACGTCGGGCGAGATCTGCTGCAACGTTTGGTGGAACAACTCGGCGTTATTGCCGAGGTGGGCGGCCTTGTACAAATCGCCGTTCCCGTAGAGCGTCCACGTGTGGTGCACGAGCTCCGCCATATCCGTATTCGTCAACGTCTTGCGGGTCGTAAAGCGAACGTAGAGTTGCTCACGGTCGAGATGGAACGAGTCGCGCCAGCCCAAGGCGTCCGTCTCTGTTCTGCCTTCAGGGAGCTTGTACCTTTGGATGGCTTGTAGGGTCTCCTGCACGATCTTGTAGTATCATTTAGCCGAGATCGGTACGTAGTACTCGAGCGTGATTGCGCGCCATCGCTCACACATCCAGAACCATTCACTCAGCGAAACGCCTAGGAAGAGCTGGCGTACGTTTGCCGCGCCCTCGTACTGGTGCTTGAGCAGACGCAGATACTCGGTGCGTATCGCAATCTCTCTGTGGGCTTCCTTCGTCAGTACAGCCGTGTGTTTCAAGAACGAGCGGACCCGCTGCGAGTCGGTCTTTCCGGTAAATCTGATCGGCTCGTCAGCGGACGCCGACAGCAGGGGAGGGAATAACTCCAAGTCGCGCAGCACGAACTCCAGATGCTTCGCCACAAGCTCTAAGGCGTCGACTTTGGCTTGAAGACTCTGGGCCGACGGCTAGTAACGTTAGGAGATTGATGAACGTGAGACTGTCGTTGAAGATGTGAGGTGAGTAAGGGTAGTGTACAGTACAACATACCTTTCGTGGACGTGGGTGGCGCGGGCGTGTGACGGTCGTTGTCAGGGCGGTCGCGGGCGCCACAGTCGTCTGCGGAAGAGGCGTTGGCGTCCCAGTCGTCGTTGGGGGAGGCACCGGCGTCTCAGAGGTCGAGAGGGGAGGAGTTGGCGTCACTATTTTTCCTGGAGGCGGCGAGAGCGTCCTAGCCACTTGAGGACGACGTAGCGACGAGTTGTCGACGAGCATGGCGGTCTCCTGGTCGCTCGGGTCCGAGTCGTCGCGATTGAGCAAGCGTCCAATGCCCATGGCGGGCAGTGGTCTTGGCGCACAAGTTGGGGAGAGAAGAAGCGCGGGCGTCACAACCCGTGGCGGAGAAGACGGCGGTGCATAATCAACGCCGCCGACGGTCCCATGGCTACTCTCTTCAGAGTCATCGCGGTTGAGCAAGCGTGAGATGTCCATTTGGGTAGCTGAGCGTGGATAACAAGTGGGGGAGACTCGGATGATAAGGGAATGAGGTTGGCGGGCAGCGCAACGAAGGAGATGGAAATTGGGTGCGTGGTGATTGTATCGCGTTGCTCCTTTGCACCAAAGTCTGCACCATCAAATGCCAGTGGAGACAACTTTGGTTCCTGTACCCAGTGCACAGTGTGCACTACTGTACTGTACAGTACTGTACTGTACCTTGTGGCTATCATCACTTGCGTTGCGTGGAGGAGTGGGGCCAATGCACTTCGAACAAAGCCACTACGCAGAAAGACGACTTGACTCGCCCGCAGGGTGATCATGAGGATCTAAGGTGAATGCACTGATTCATTGTATTTAGTGATTCACTGTTTTGGTGGAGAGATACTTGATATGGACCAAACGCAAGTTTCAGCTCTTCCGATATATTGTTAATCAATTACACGGCAGACGGGTTCACACGTGAGAAGCGACGGAAAATCAGAGCAACGCTGCGACCAGTCTCTTGCTCAGCGAGGGAATCATGTTGACGGCATTGCCGTGTCTTCTCCTGCCACGGTGGCAGCCACCACCTCTGCGGACTCCGTCCAAAGGCAGTGTCTACAGTCACCAATTTTGGACATAAAAGAGTCCGTTTCTTGGCCATTTTCGGCGACTAACGTTCACGGCTTCACCGCTAAGGGCCGGAGCTCAACGGTTTTGAGGTATGTTGGTGTTAGTGAAAGCTTTCCAACGCCGTAAAGCATGCCTCCAGGCGTTCAATTCTCGCAAACTTGCAGAATTGGTGTTGGTGCATACACGTTACGAGAATTGGTGACTGTAGGGTGAGCCCCGTCCAAATGACAGCATGGACGGTCCATGCTGTCGTTTGGAGGTGGTACTGACTGTACCGTACAGTACACTGATCTGTTTCCAGGTTTGTCATGCACAGTCGGATCTGCGGCGGTGGCGCAAGCAGGAATCGCGTGGTTATTGAACAGTACAGTGTAGTACCAGGGCGTATCATCTGCAGGATTGTATTGGGCCTGTCGCAATGAATGTGCTGCACTGATGACCGGGTTCCGTGATATCACGGTACAGTCCGTACCGTTACTCAACTGAGGGATCCAGTCACGGGCTCGTCTGATCCTCCTCTGATTGCACGCTATATAAAACAGCGCGTTTGGCTGGTGCGACGAGGTCCGTCCCGACGACACCGGGCACTATGTGCATTTCAGGACCAGCAAGACGTTGTGGGATGCCGAGATGAAGCAGCTCGTGGACCGCACGTGGTCGCTTTACGCCGGTGGCGACTTGGTCAAGAAGGCCCATCTTGGTGACAACTGCGACTTTTTCCACCGCGACTTGCAGCGCATCTCGCCCGACATGGTGATCATCCAGCGCGTGGAAAATACCCGACCCTCGAGCAATTGACCCACTCGCTGGCCGTCGTCTTCCGCGTGGAGACTGAGACCGGACACATGATCGTGATCAGCTGCATTGCGTCGCCACAGCTACAAGGTCTGATGAAAGCGGACGGTCTCAGTGTGGGTGGCAGTATTGCGTGGGAAACATTCGATGCCGTGCGCCGAGATGCACAAGGCGAGTGCGAATCCAATTCACCGCGACCGGATCCCTTCGCCGTCTGTATAGAGCGACCACTTGTGGTCCACCATCCCCCTCAACTCCGATTGCGGTATCGCATTGCTGGTCAAGCAATGAACATACGGCTGATCATTGTTGAGATGGGTACAGCCACGTCATCCAAATGAATCGGCGTCAATCTCATTTGCGGATTCGGTAGGCGCGTGGTTCTTGATGACTTCAAGTGATTCCTGCATGATCTCGTTACAGTTTGATCCCGTGAGCGGCTGGTAGTGCTCGATCGCAAGTGCTCGCCAGCGCTGCGTCATTGAGATCCATTCATACATTGGGAGGCCGCTTACGCAGCTTGCAGCTTGCCACCAAAATGTAATGAGACGGCCGGTCCCAACCCACTGGTTTGACACTGTGTGGGATGAGTCTCACAAACTTGCGAACATATGCACGATGTGGACTTGCACAAGCGTGCCTATGTTCGAATAGGAACTGGGAAGGTCCAGATTCCTAATCCAAGGATTTCGAAATTCCTAGTCCATAACACAGCACTTTTGGTCGGAATTTGGCAGGTGAATTTGCATGACACATAACTCATAGAAATTCTTGTATTAGACCGCCGAGCTTCGCACACCAGACTCTCTGAGCATTGGGGGAGCATGTTCGCACTCTTGGACCATCCAATTTTGTGCACTCTTGATTTTGTTCGCTCTTGGAAATTTTGTATATTTCGACCCACTTCAAACAGCGTTCCTAATCCTGACTTTCGAAAACTCCTATTCCATGTTAGACTAGGAAGGTAGGAATTTGTTCTTACAGTCGGTTCCGGGGCTACGCCCGCAACATAATTGATGTACCTCTAATCCTCTATGCTTCTATTTGATTATCAGACGTACTTACGCAGTTGCACACATTCAATAACCTTAACCAATGGATATATCATATGCGGGCTTAGCCCCGGAACTGACTGTATTCCTAAGAGGCCTGTCAATCAGCAGTGCAAAAAAAATATCATACATGATATATCTTTGCACTTCAAAGTATGATTGGAACTTATTGACTTGCTGTACTGTACTACTAAATTTACAGTACCGGTAAGTGGTTTTTCGGTACTGTATGGAGTTCCATAAATCTGATAACACTAGGCAAACTGCAGCAAGATGTATTTATACCCTCACGCGGAATGAATGAACGCCTATTTGCGCTGCGTATGCGTGTCGTGGCTGTGAATGCCTCTACACGTTTTCACATGACTGTGGATCCCATGGGAGCTTGAATCGATATTCGATTCTCGGTGTTCGATGCTAGCGAACGGCGACAGAGAAAAGCTCGCAAAATTTCTAACCAAAGAAAGTATAGAGGCAAACTCACGCATCCCAAAGAACAAGAAACGAAGCGAAAGCAAGATCGCCAGGACCACATACATATACACCCATACTGCGCCTGATCGACGCATCAGCGGATCGTTTTGTTGTGTTGTCTCCATCAATGCCCCGCAGACGCAAGCAACACCATCACAAGTGACGGTCACGCCCCGCAGTACTACGTAGTACAAGTATTAGTGAAAGGTGTGGCTCCGTGTAAAGTGGGAGGATGAAGGATAAGTTGGTTGGACTCCTGGGATTGCATTTCGTTCATGTACGACGCGTAATACGTACTACTAGTATTAAAATACTACCTCCGTTCTGTTTTTAATGGATATTTGCCAAAATTTTGGGCAGCCCTTCGCCTCGTTCAGGTTGGTTCTGGATTAGCGATGAAAGGTGCTGCCATATGTTCTTATCCTAATTTTTGGGACTATTTTTCTGAACTTTTGATTTCTAAGATGAAAAAATGAAAATGGAGCAAAATGGAGCGGGCGGGTGTGCATGTTCCACCGCGTCAGATGAGAAGTACATCGGCGACGTTGGTCGTTACAAATACCTCTTCAACTGCGGCTACTGGTCTCGTCCTCAGTGTCACCAAAAGGAAGTCTCAGGCTGCAGTGTATGTGTCGCGATCGCATTGGAGAAAGACTGGCAGCTCATTGATGCGCAGCAGAGCTTTTTTGCGGAGATGACCGAGGCGGAAGTCGTTCTTGCCGTCGTGTTTCATGATGTGCTCCATCATGAACTGGAGCGTGAGAAACGTCTTGTTGAGAGTCACGGGCGACGATGCCCAGTACGCACGCTTGACCTCCGCAATGAGCTCCTCCTCTGTCTGCGGGGTTGTCTGGTCTTGAAGAGACTGGATGCTGTTGAAGAAGCCGAGGTCAAGCACGTTGAGGTCAGGGCTTTGCGCGGGCTGGGCAGATGTCCGCATCCGCCAGCCACCTGAGTTAGTAGTATTAATACTAGTACAGTAGTACGTATCACGCGTCGTATTTAAGCGACATATTTTAAAAAAATATGTTGGACGTATTAAAATACGTAGTACTAATCTAGTAGTATTAAATTCATTCAGTGAGTCATCTGAAGAATCCTATACCAGTAGCACATTAGATGAAAGTGCGATTCCAAAAGATCGCGGGTATCAAACGCTCGTCATGCTGGAGGAGAAACTCTACAGTATGACACAGCAAGCGTCCTGTGACACTGTCGGAACCACTCGACTATTGTTGGTCTCGTCGCTGACTTCTCCAGTGACCACCTCGTTGGAGACCAATGTCGTTTCCTTCAAATCCGTCTCGTAGAGCACAAGTGTGTTCACCAAGTTGTCTCGCCACCTCTTCGCGTACGCCGAGTTGTCCGAGCCAATGGAACCGGTCGTCGTGAATAGGACCGAACCGGACTCGCCTTGTCCATCTTGGTGAACGGCTTCGAACGTGTCCCACGTAAAGGTCCCGCACAAAGTGAGACCGTCAGCCTTCAGCAGGCTTTGCAGCTGAGGCGACTCGATGGACCGAAAGACGAGCATGTACCCCGTCTCAGTCATCGCGCGAAAGACGAGTGCAAGCGAGTGGGTCAATTCCTCGGAATTGGCGTACTTTTCGATGCGCTGGATGACCAGCAAGTCCGGCGAGATCTTCTGCAAAGTCTGGTGGAAGAAGTCGCAGCTGTCGCCAAGATGAGCCTTCTTGAACAAATCACCGTCCGTGTAGAGCGACCATTTGTGGTCCACGACTTGCTTCATGTCCGCACTCTCCAGAGTCTTGCGAATCTGGAAATGCACGTAGAGGCTGTCGGCGTCGAGGTGGACCGAGTCGCGCCAGCCAAAGGAATTAGTGGTGGTGTCTTCCGTACCAGCCGGGAGCTTGAAGGCTTTGATCGCTTCTTGCGCATCGTGCATGATCTCATTGCATCGGTCTTCTGAAAGCGGCTCGTAATGCTTGAGCCCGAGAGCGTGCCAGCGCTCGCACATCGACGACCAGTCTGCGGCGGTACTCATCGGTTTTCTTGGTGTCGATTTTCTCTCGTGCAAAGGGATTGGGAGCAAATTGGCGAGTGAGAGAGTGTTGCCGAGCAGCGTCGAGCGCTCGCCCGAACATTTTGACTTGGCGGTGCGTTTCACTTTGCCCTACCGCACCACCTGAACTGTACTGTTGTCCCTTACCGGTATGGATGGCTTCTGATTGATTTTCCCTTCGTGCACATAGAAAGGAAAAGTACCTCCCGGGTCCCGCTGATCAGGCCGGTCCGTCCGAAAGATCTAGACCTCAACGGACTGTCCCGGTTACTGAATCTGTTTTCTTCCATCGCGTGTCATCAAACCAGTGCCTTAGAATCGCTGACACCGCGTTGCACGCAACTGATAACGTTAGTGTTTGCCGCTGTACGGTACATACAGTGTAACGCGTTGCGCGCCATGTTGATGCTTGCAACGGCCACGTTATGCTGTACATGGAGACACACTTTGATGGGTGATTGCTCAGGATTCGGATTGCGACCGTCCCGTTGGCCGAGACGCGGCGCCAGACTGCTCCGATCCGGTGGCTGTACAGTATGCGGATACACTGTACGGTACTGTGATTCAGGTCATAAACTGCCTTCAACTGTGTTGGCTTTCCTCCTACGGTACAGTACAGTACTGTATTTGACAGTGCTCCTTCTGCTCCTGCCACAGACAACCCAGCACTGTCTGCTGACAGCGTCCGGGTTCAAAGCAAGTGCATGTATCGCTCAGAAGCACTCGTCGAGGGGCTACAAACTTCGCATCAATAAGAGCGGGTCCGGATTCTCCTATGCATCTCTACTACGTGCCGTGAATGCCGATCACGGTCCGCGATCGGCGTCTCGAGAGCCCCCAAACAATTGTCTCCAAATCTGTGCAAACGCGGGATCGTTCAGCGCGCTATGTTGTGATACAGTACCGAAACGTTAGTACTACCATGGAAGTACCGTGTACGTCGAACATGTACTGTACGAATGTTCCATGCGGCTGTCGGTTCTCGACACCACTTGGGGGGCCCACAATGTCAAAGTCTCGGTGATTTTTTTATGATCGGGATAACTTCCACGCTAATAAAGTGAACGCTAGATCTATGGCGAGATCTCGCGAGGATATACACTGTACAGTTATGGGTGGAGCGCGACCAAAACAAATTCATCGCTAGCCAGCGTCTCGTGATCACTGAAAGATCACACGGTATTAAGGTTGTTACTGGTGACGTCTTCTTCGTCGCTGACCGGTTCGATGGTAACGATAGGCGAGTCCATTAGTTGGGCCTCGTATCGCACAAGTGTTATTACCAAGTCGTCGCGCCATCGCTTCGCGTACGCCGGGTTGTCCGAGCCAATCGATCCAGCCGTGGTGAATAAGACCGATTCGCACTCGCCTTGTTCGTCTCGGTGCGCGACGCTGAATGTGTCCCACGTAAAGGTCCCGCACAAAGTGAGACCGTCAGCCTTCATCATGCTTTGCAGCTGAGGCGACTCGATGCTCCGAAAGACGAGCATGTACCCCGTCTCAGTCTTCACGCGAAAGACGAGTGCAAGTGAGTGGGCCATCTCCTCGGAATTGGCGTACTTTTCGATGCGCTGGATGACCAGCAAGTCAGGGGAGATCTCCTGCAAAGTCTGGTGGAAGAAGTCGCTGCTGTCGCCAAGATGAGCCTTCTTGAACAAATCACCGTCCGTGTAGAGCGACCATTTGTGATCAACGACTTGCTTGATGTCGACGTTCTCGAGAGTCTTGCGAATCATGAAACGAACATAGTTTCCGTCTTCGTCGAGTTGGACCGAGTCACGCCAGCCAAAGGCACTGGTCTTGTTTGTGGCCGCGGGGAGCTGGTACATCTCGATGGCTTGTAGGGTCTCCTGCACGATCTTGTAGCATCGTTCAGCCGAGATCGGTAGGTAGTACTCGAGCGTGATTGCGCGCCACCGGTCGCACATCCAAAACCATTCGCTCAGGGAAAGGCCGCGGAAGAGCTGGCGTACGTTGGCCGCGCCCTCGTACTGGTGCTTGAGCAGACGCAAATACTCGGTGCGTATCGCAATCTCCTTGTGGGCTTCCTTCGTCAGCACGATCGTGTTTTTCAAGAACGAGCGGATCCGCTGCGAGTCGGTCTTTCCGGTTATTTTGGTCGACTTGTTGTCTTCACGGATGGCCACTGTGGACATCGACGACGGTGGAGCGAGTTCGTCCAGGTCGCGCAGCACGCACTCAAGATGCTTCACCACAAGCTCTAAGGCGTCGACTTTGGCTTGAAGACTCTGGGCCGACGGCTAGTAACAGGAGGAGATTGATTGATGAACGTGAGACAGTCGTTGGAGATACGGGATATGAAATCAGTAGTGTTGAGTAGGACATACCTTTCGTGGACGTGGCTGGCGTGGGCGTGTGACGGTCGTTGTCAATGCGGGCACAGGCGCCGCAGTCATCTGCGGAGGAGGCACGGGCATCACAGTCATCGGCGGCGGAGGCGTGGACATTACTGTCCTTCCGGGAGGAGGCGAGAGCACCACAGCCAGTTGAGGAGGAGGAAACGACGAGTTGTCGACGAGCATGGCGGTCTCATGGTCGCTCGTGTCCGAGTCGTCGCGATTGAGCAAGCGTTTAATGGCCATGGTAGGCAGTCGTGTATACTCGACACCCACGTCGGTCCCATGACCACTCGCTTCGGACTCGTCGCAGTTGAGCAAGCGCGTGATCTCCATGTGAGTAGTCGTGTGTGGAGAACGAGTGGGAGAGACTAGGATGAAAAGGAAATGAGGTTATCGCGCAGCGCAACCAGGGAGATGGGACTCGAGTGGTGGGTGGTGTACAAACTGTATCTTGTTGTCCCTTTGCGCCAACGGCAACAGTGGTGATGTACAGTATTTTGTCATTGGACTCCAATTTGGAGCGTCCCAGGAGGTTCCTCACGGACGGATTGTGCCTGCCATCATGTGCGTTACATAACGGTGTACGTTGAAGAGTGGGGCCAACGCACTTGAACAAAGACACTACGCAGAAAGACGACTCGATTCGATCGCAAGGTCTGAGGTCAATGCATGCACTGATTCAAGGTATTTTTAACTCAAAAGTAGTTCAACTTAGTCGCTGATATGGACCGCATGCAAGTTTCAGCTCTTCCGATGTCGTTATTCAAGTACACGCCAGACGGGTACACACGTGAGAAGCGACGGAAAATCAGCGAGATTGTGCGACCAGTCTCTTGCTCATCGAGCGAATCATGCCATGTCTTGTGCCATCACAGACGAGTCGTATCCGGACATGGGCCATACAGTATCGGATACTACTCGTCTGTGTCGAGTTCCGACTGGACTCCAGTCGGAACTCCAGTCTGGAGGTGATGCACGGATCTGTTTCGAAGTACATTTTACTACAGTATTGACCAATGAGACTGAATCAACAACGATACATCCCATAAATCAGTGGTATGCTTAGCCTATCGGATAAGCCTTAGGAGCGTGACTGAATGTAACGTATCTGCCGCGGTGGCGCGAGGCGCAGATGATACACGTACATACCGGTATTATATGTATTGGTGCAGGTACTCAACTGAGGAATCCACCATGGATTCGACGAGCCAGTCGCAAGAATCACTCGTCTGAACCACCTCTGATTGCGACGACCATCTAGGAAAATACAGAGCTCGTACCAGACGGAGCCCAACGTTAATTAGACCCCAACGGATTGAAGGAAATGTCGCGGTCATTCTGATCTGGATTCATCATGGTCATTACAGTATTAGTTACTGTACCAATCCAATCTTATTTACAATAATGCTGTACTGTACATGTACGAAGTGCCGGGATAGCGGCGTTTAAAAACGACCTCATTCTACACTGTACTACAGACTACTCTGTAGAACGCCATCACGCCGCGTGATCTCCGCAAGCTCATGCGTGGTCTTCCTCTGGACGACTGGTTCTGGATGTGCGACCGATGGCGCACACTGGCGACCAAGCACTACAGACCCCTTTCTGCGTCGCAGTGCGAAGCGATCAAGCGCAAGACGCTCCACGCCATCAAGACCCACCAGCTCCCCACCGGCGCGAGAGTGCGCGGCGCGTTTGGCTGGCGTGACGCGGTCCGTCTTGACGACAACGAGCACTATGTGCATTTCAGGACCAACAAGACGTTGTGGGATGCCGAGAGGAAGCAGCTCATGGACCACACGCGGTCGCTTTACGCCGGTGGAGATTTGGTCAAGAACTTGGGCCTTCTTGACCAAATCTCCACCGGCGTAAAGCGTCCACGCTTGGTGGCAGCTGCGACTTTTTCCACCACGTCTTGCAGCGGATATCGCCCGACATGGTGATCATCCAGCGCGTGGAAAAGTACCCGAGCCTTGAGCAGTTGACCCACTCGCTGGCCATCGTTTTCCGTGAAGAGACGGAGACCGGACACATGATTGTGATTCGCTGCATTGAGTCACCACAGCTGCAAGGCCTGATGAAAGCGGAAGGTCTCAGTTTGGGCGCGAGTATAACGTGGGAGAAGTTCGATGCCGTACGCCGAGACGCACAAGGCGAGCGCGAAGCGGTCCGGTTCACCGCGACCGGATCCATCGGCCCGTACAACCCGACGTACGCGAGGCGATGGCACGGCGAGATGTTGATCGCACTTGTGCGATACGAGTCCCAGTATCGCGACACGCCGGTCATGGCCATCGAATTGGCCACCGAAGAAGACAGCAATGTCACGACCAACAGCCAAGCGAAACCCTCATACAGTATATGAGTCAAGCTATCTATTGTGGGCCAAATACATATGTCCAATAGGTGTCGAGGTTCAAAGGCCATATGTATTTGATAGCTTGATTAGAAAACAGAAACTATATTTTGTATCGGCTTGAGAGTGTAAGAGTACCCGATTATACACCCCGGTAAAATTTTTGCAGGTAAAATTTTTCCATTCTACTGCCATCCAGCATTCATCCGAAGCGGCAGCATCCGGGGCTCGGGTGAGCCCAGCCGGCCCAGAGCAGAGACCAAGGGCTTGCATTCAGTCCGGCGGGGCACTTTCCGTGCGCTCACTCGAACCCCGTAAGAAGTTCATTGACATATCGGTAAATTATGTCTCCTCACATAAAACAGTGCGCACACTCAACGTGGGTTTCCGTAGGCAACACGGACCCGCAGCGCTCGCGCTGCGGAATACTTTTGGTAGTGGCATTAACATTAGCCACCCATGGGGCTCAGCACTGCGCACGCCGAAGGGCCCACCTTGGCGGGCACCTCCCACCTAGTAGTGTTTCTCACGGTTCGGAGGCAGGTATAAGTAGGCAAAACTACCAAAAAACTACGAGTAGTATATATAATAGGCTAGTAATATTCAACCAGACTTCGAAGATATATCATACATGATATATCTCGACACTTTCAAAAATGACTCAATAAGTTCATATCATGTGTCATTACGCGCACAAAGAATATGCCATTTCAGCAGTCTCTTCCCCACGAGTCCACAAAGCGTCACGACGCAGCGAACCCACTCATTCTTGAAACGCAGGCTCCATGGTACTTCGAAGTACCGTTGTGTACGAAACATTGGCGAACATAGGCACGCCTGTAGGAGTCCGTAATGTTGCTTATGTTCGCCAATCGTGCACGTCTGCATATCTGACCGAAAGGTGCTTCCTTGTTTGCCATCTTACGAGCATGCATTTCATGTCTGCCTTGACACGTATTCATTTCCTTGAATCTTCCAGAAGCAAAGGTGTACTGTAGGTTTACCCAACGAATCAAAACCAAACTCCAAAGCCAATGTATCGACGCACTCGGCAATCTGTTTTGCCCGACAGACTTCACTCCAAGCCAATATCCACTCCTCCCTCTTCCCCAAGCAAGAGCTCATGAGCAGCCTCACAATGGATGAGTGGATCTCGATGATGCAGCGCTGGCGAGCACTTGCGATTGATCACTACCGGAGTCAAAGTCTACCGAGATCACGGACGGCGATGCGTTCAAGAAGGCCCCTCTTGGCAATATCTGCGAGTTTTTCCACCGACGTTGCAGCCGATCTCGCCCTACGTGATGATCATCCAGCGTGCGGAGACGTACCCGGACCTCGTGGGATTGACCCACTCTTTATGATGATGATGAAATGGGTACTATTGAATTCTCTGTTAGATTCCTACAGCCGCCTTTTGGGCCCTTACTCGAGACGAGCAAAATAATGGTCTTGCCATTGGGCAAAGTCCGTGCCGAGGTGGGTTTGCAGAGCTGCTCGGTTTGTGGGGTGGAGAACCTGACTGCTTGTGCTCGTGTCCATGGCGATGTTGGCGGCTGCGTCGGCCATTTTATTGTGTGCCCGCAGGTGGTGGATCCACTGTCGAATGTCGAGTTGGTCGCCGAGTCGGCGCGCTTCCGCGTAGAGAACTCGGAGTCGGGCGTTGCGTGGGAGCGTGTACTGTCTCAATTGTCGTAAGATGAACTGGCTGTCTCCGACCACTTCGAGTGGCAGCCACTGGTATTCTTGCGCGGCCCTGAGTCCGGTTAGAACGCCGTTGTACTCGGCCTGATTGTTGGTCGTGGTGGGTCTCGCAGCCGACATGGCAGCCAACCAGATGACCCACTCTTTATTCCTCGTGTTTTATGTGAAAACTAAAACCGGCCACATCATTGTCTGTCGCTGTATTGATTCGCCTCAACTGTAACGCCAGTT
>JAADVC010000815.1:0-15250 GCA_023334575.1 Pythium volutum | reverse complement strand
AGTGGGTGAGATAATTGGATTTTGGTCCAACTCCGAAATACAGCCTAAACAGTCTGGTTGACTCGCGGACTGATTGTTAAAATATTGCTTTAGCATCGATATCAATAGTACTGAATATCAAAAGTAGTCTAGAAATTCTCACCATATTACAATACTATTGATACCCCAAAAATCGCACTAATGTAAAGCCCTGTCTGCGACAACGTCGACCAGCAAACAGGAAGAGACCCCAACACCTAGGAGAACTATTGGTCATTGGTCTCCACACCACGATATTTTGGCACCAAAGGCAAGCTCCTGTCGGTTCCGTTTTAACCACCCACATATAAAAACCACTGTGAGCAACCACCACGCAAATCCTTACCCAGATACTAGATCCCGACCAAAACGTACCGTGCGTGCAGTTGGCGTTGCCGGGTCATTGTTGGAAACAAGAAGAGATGGTCGTCGATTGCTGGTTGGCGTCGTCTATGCTGCGGCTTGAACGTCTCCGTTTGTGCGTCATCGATTTGAGTTTTGACCGGATCGTCAACCACTGAGTCGTCTTCGTCACGGCGGACCGCGACTATCGACGTCGGCCACGACTGGCCCCATAGCGACTTGTTCGCGAGCGGCGAGTGGAGACCGTTCAGTATCAGCGCGCCCTTACGCTGCTCGCGCGTAACGTACGCTTGACAGTCGTCGCCAAGCGTGAGATCGCGACGCTTACTCAGAATCACAGGTGCGAGACTCACACCGCCCCACGAGGCGGCAGTCTCCATATATGTTTGTACCACGCTTGGGATCTTTGACTTGGCTATGAAGGAAGACGAATGATGCTGCCTATCTGTGTTCAATGGCGCTGGCACGGGTCTTTTCCCGCTGGAAGATACGCTTTTGTATGGCGCCGGCCGAAGGGACGACGCCACTTTCAGCAAGTGACGCGACTGCGGCGTGTCCAGCTCTGTGCGGGCAATCAGCAACCAATCCGCATCAATCCCGGTTCTCAAGCCAACAGCCACATTTGAGTTTTCTTCAAACCTGCTTGCTTCTCTGTGATTGAGCGTTCCATGGTGCGGATCTTTTGCGCCTGGTCGCAGTCATTGTGCGCGGCCTCGGCCTTGACGCGCGCGAGCACAAACCCCATGGTCTCGAGTGCCACCTGCTTCATGACTAAAATGCCAAATCAGTTCAGATCTCAGAAGAGGTCATCAGCAGCAAGCATCCCACACTCACTCTCGATGGGCGCAGCCATCTCGGTGTCCCTCAGATCGCCGACTTCCTTGGCGTAATCCTCTTGGCTCACCGCGAGCACGACCACGGCGGTCACGGCCTGGATCGTCGCTGGCTCGCGCAGCCCGAGCAGCATCGAGACGTCACCGACTAGCGACCGTGGACCTAGCGACGCGATGGGCAGCTGCCTGAGCCGACGAGGCGATGGCTTTGTCGCGCGATGGCCATTCAGCATGGCCTCGGCCGCCATCGTGTTGGCGGCGTTCGTCTGTTCGGCAAATGGATCGACGTCCACGAGATCGTCGACACGCACACTTGCGCGGCACTCGCCTTCCAGTATAAAGTACAATGTGTCGAGTTGCTGATTTTCAGCGGCCAGCACGGCGCCGCTTTCAAAGCTCTTTTTGCGGATGCAGCCGAGAAAGCGTTCGAGTCCGTAGAGCCGAAGGAGCTGCTCGCGCTCGAGACGCTCGGCGGCCTTGGACGTCGTGCGTGCAATGTCGGTCGACGTGAGAATGAAATAGTCGGCCGGACCAATGATGCGCAGCTTGTTGTACATGTCGAGACTGTTGCGGAACGTCTGCTCGCGCTTGACGCGGCGCCACACATCGGGCGACGCGTCGGCACTCACGACGACGGCCGGCAGCGACTCGATACTGCCACGCCGAAGGTCGACAGTCTCCTCACTTGTATGGGGGTTCCCAGAGAAGGAAGAGGTGGATGACGATAGTTTCATATTGCCAACGACCGAGCCTTCAGTGAATTTGAGCACGGCCGCAAAGTTTGGGTCCACCGGCTTGGCCTCGGCCGTGCCGTACAGCAAGATACAATCCTTCGAGGTCTCTCTCGACGAGAACCAGATCGTCTGGTCGTCTCCTTTCACGACGTGATGCAGCACGAGCATGTTGACAATCTCGAGCTGCTCGTAGACCGTGAGCGCGGCCCACCACGGTTGCTCCGTGATGGTCGTCTCATTCACGAGGTACTGCGTGATGAACTCGAGTTCCGACTGCGAAAACTCGTCGGCACTGGCCCGCAAAAAGAGCTTGCGCAAGTGGAACCGTGCGCCGAGCCGCGTGGTCGCGTGTTCCGACTCGGCGAGCGCATCGGTCCAGTGGCGGTTCGCGGTCGTGAGTGCGCCACGACGACGCTTGGTCGCCGTCCACGCAGCGGCGGCGGTTGCCGTTGAGGCTGCTGGCTTGCTCATGGCGGCTCTGTGCGCCAGCCACACAAGCGCAGAAAAAGCCAGAGGATTTTCCGCAAGCTTCTGGTCGACGAGTATTCAACAGGGAGCTGCCATTGGCTGCATCGTGCTGGGGAGCTGAAAATACCGCGGCTGGTGTTTGACAGCAATAGATACCAAAGCCGACAGACATGGCTACATCTGTGTATCCATTTTGAGGGTGCGGAGATCCAGCCACCCATCTTCAGCCTCCACCAGAATAGCAATCGAATTGCGATCTGCTCTGCTCTGACACGCTGGGTGAACCCAGCATGGTGATTTGTACCGTAGAACGAGCTTCGAAACCGATCTTTTGCTATTGTTGTCAGAAGACTGTCCACGCGATTGTGGTTGGATTCGAAAGGATACCAAACCGAACCAACAGCTCCAATAATACACACCACGACTCCGTGTGGTTGCGGCACTTTCCCGCCTGAGAACACTGCAGCCCTCAGGCTTATTGGGAATAATAGAGCAAAAAGCTCAACGGCTCTTCGTGCTCGAAGATCGACTTCGTGAGTGGTCAGTCTTCAAACTGCTGCCCACCCGACACTTTCCTCCTCACCATGAAGATCTCAACCGTCTCCATCCTCGCGCTGCTCGCATTCGCGCCGCTTGCCGTCGTCATCGTTCAAGCCGACTCGAACTCGACGACGTACCCGGGTCGCTGCACGTCCACCAAGGACTGCGCGACCTACGGTCCCGGTCTCGACTGCATCGCCGTCGACTCGAACACGGCCGGCTTGGCGACGCTCAATATGTGCATCGCGTCGGGCACGATCTGCAGTGGCTCGATCGCGGGCCGCTGCCCGACCTTCAGCTCGTGGCCCACAGCGTACCGCAAGGTGCAGACCGTGTGCGCCTTCACGGTGGTCGCGAATTGCAACAAGAAGATTGACGCGCCGGCACCCAAGCCGTCCAGCGGCTCGAGCGACAGTGGCGAGGACCCGACCGACGCGGGCGTCTCGCTCGCGCCCAACACCACGTCGGTGCCGTCGGCCGACAATACAACCGTCGAGTGCTACGTGCGTAACTTCACGGTCAACGACGAGTCCAAGGTCGTCAACGGTATTTACCAGTGTCAAGACGCACGCAAGTACATGGCCGCAAACGGCGGCCACCTCACCAATCTCACGCAGTCGCAATTGCTCGCATGCGGTGGCAACGTGTCGTCGCCCGCGCCGACACTGTGCAGCGGCCAGGGCACGTGCTCGCCCACAACGTCGTTTGCGCAAGAGTACGAGTGCAAGTGTAACCGCGGGTACACCGGAGACAAGTTTTGCGCCAAAGTGACCTCGAACGAGTGCAGTAACCTCGGCCAGTGCGGCGTCTCGGGCACGTGTGTGCTCCAGAACGCGACCAGCGGTGCGTGCAGCTGCAAGAACGGTGCCGTCGGCAACCAGTGTGCGGCGTGTGACCCCACGAGCAAGGCCAGCGACGTGTGCTCGGGCAGAGGCGCGTGCTCGAGCGACGGCGTCTGTGCGTGCAAGGCCGGGTATACTGGATCTCAGTGTGCCGACGCCGCGTCGGGCGGCGGCGGCTCGGGCGGTGCGACCGCGAATGATGCGATCAAGACGCTCGCAGCGACGCTCGCGCTCGCGGTGGCACTGGGCGCCATGGTGTTTGCCTGAAGAGCCTTGAGAAGGCTAAATTAATGATACTGAGCCGACGCTCGGTATAATTTCTCAGTCTATGGTGCGCATTTTCTGTGGGCGTGAACATTAGAGAGAATATTGGCTTTATACAAGAGCAGGCGAGTGGGCTCAAGAGAGACACATAACGAGAGAGAAGAACATACCGCACATACTCGCGCCATTGAGTTCAATACCGCGTAGTAAATCCGAACCGAAAAGCGTAGCCAGCAAGTTGACTCGAGCGCTTCATCCATCTGACTCGAGCGCTTGCATCCATCGTCGTCTTGATTGATTACGCTGCCGCCAGGCGTGCGTCCCGTATCGCCTCGCAGTCCAATGTGAATTTTGGCCAGAACTCAAACTCGATCGGCGCCAATGGGTAGAACTGCGGTTGCTCGTTGCGGTTGTGGATCCAAACTCGGTCGTGTCTCGTGTCCACGACGACGCCTTCGCGCGTACCAGCATTGATATACTTGGCCACCTTGGCTTGGAGGTTGTCCATCTTGTCCGTCTCCGACATGAGCTCAATCACAACCGCAGGCACACATGGGAGATACGCTTTTTGTTTGTCGCCGTCCAATAGGGATTCCCACGTCCGTCGATCAATGTACGAGAGGTCCGGGATGAACTGACGCCGGAAGCCGCGGCGCGAGGACGGCTTTGCAAATTGGTAGCCTTCGCGACAGCCACCGAATCGCCCGCCGACTCGAGGGTGTTGTACACGCCAGAGCTCTGTTTGACCAATTGCCGCTCGCTGCTCCGCTCCCGACGACTTTCGAGTCGCGATCTCCCTCACGACGAGAAATGGCGAATCATACTCGAGCAAAAAGCGGCATTCGCCAACATCGTTCAGATCGGGAGGGGGGACAACAGTGTACTTGCCCGGAGCTGCCGGTATCTGCACCCCAAAGGGAAGCGCAATCATCGGGTCCATTGAAAGGTCTTCGTCAGTCGCGCATTCCATGGGGCCGCTTTGAGGCGAAGCGACAAGGCAAACCCTGTCGCATTGAGGGCCTGGTCCCAGTCCGCGGTTGCTGCACAATCTTTCGTGCCACCGTATAGTTTTACAATTCATCGCTTTGTGATAAAATGACCCATGGCAGGCGGCTTACTATAGTTCACTTTTTGATTCTGTATGTGTCTCCCACTATTGTTGTTGTTGCTTCAAAGCCGATTTCCTATTCACCGGCTCGGCGTTCTTACTAAGGCTACATCACAGCCGAGGGCTCGGCGTGTTCGAAACAGTAGTTTGCTGCCGACTGGACATCGCCCCTCGTCTTGAGCAAAGCCTCGGCGGCCTTGGCCTTGCTGAACCCCATGTCGACGAGCTGCTGCACGCGTGGCGAGCGGCGAAAGCGAATGAGCAGCGGCCGCGTCTGCGCCTTAATCATCTTCATGGCGCGGTCCACGGGGTAGTGCTGCAGTGGGTGGCCGTTGGCCTGGAGCACCAAGTCAAAGAGCCCAATGTGGCCGCACGTTTCGGCGCCAAACATGTCGCCATTCACGCCGCGCGGGAAACTTGTCACGCACAAATCCGTGCCGACTTTTTCGAGAAACATGCCGAGAATGACCGAGTTTTCGTTGAAGCGCACGTCGTATTCATCGGCGGCTGGCGGCGAGTTCATGGACGTCGTGCGTGGACACATTGCGATCGCCGCCGACACGGGCAAAATGTCCTGCGCCGAGACACCGAGGTGCGCAAGCTGTGCGAGCTCGACCTCGCGATCGACCGGGACGTCAATAATCTCGGACGCCGAGATGGTCTCAGGCAAGGACTGCGTTTTGCGGGCGGATGCGGGTTGGCCACGCTCAGTGTCGTCAGCCATCGCCGGCGCTCGTGGTCGGAGATCTGCGACGGGCGGCGTGTTGTTGTTCAACGACGATGCCATGGACGATGGAGACAAGGTCGGAGAGCCCGAGGGGTCTTCCTTCACACTCAGGAGCGTCGGCTGCGCAACGGGAGACGGGGACGGCGGGTCGTCTTCGTCGGGCAGTTCCTGGATCATTTCACTCTGGAGCGACGAGATTGACGAGCTCTTGAGTCGTGCACGGAGCATGTCGCTCGCACTGAGACTAAACAGACTCACGGACGAGTCCTTGCGTTGGTCGGGCAGTTCGTAAAACATGAGCACGATCTGGAAGCGGCACTTGAGACACTCGTCGACGACGTTTTCCCACGTGCCGAGCTCGAGCACACGGCTATCGTCGAAAAGCAGCCACGCCTTGTGGGCCGTGCTGTAAAAGACCGAGATGTAATGCCGTCCGTAATAACACACAAACCCACGCAGTCGATACGTCGTGCGGAGCCCGCCATTCTTGAACTTGGCCACGGGCCCGGACGCGTCAAAGATCCGCGCCAAGTCGATTCGGTACTCGACATTCTCGAGCAGTCCTTGCACTTGCTCTTTCGTCGCCGAGTTGGTCGCCCACAAGACAGAGATTGCAAACACCATTGGGAACCGGTGGATCGTACGCTATTGTACCATGCACAAAATATTGTCAGCACCAAAGCCTATGCCCCGGCATAATAGATAGACATAATAAATAGTGGCTTTCCATACCTCTTTGATGTTCTTGCCCTTGCACTCGGTCTGGTCACACGCGGCCGCAAAGTCGCCATCCTGGAGTGACGCGTGGCGCAGCAATTGGTCCATGGTCTCGTACTTTTTGGTAAAAAAGTCCACGGCGTAGGTCGTATAGACGAGATTGCTGTACAAATCCCAGGGCGTCGAGTGGTGGCACGCGTTGCACACGTAGCGGTCGTAAATCTGATGGCTAAACACTTGGTGCGGGATCGAGTTTTCGTCAAACACGGCCTCGGGCGTCTCTTCATAGTTT
This sequence comes from Pythium volutum, assembly GCA_023334575.1. Lineage (NCBI taxonomy): Eukaryota > Oomycota > Peronosporomycetes > Pythiales > Pythiaceae > Pythium > Pythium volutum. Next base: position 8,344 of record JAADVC010000815.1, on the reverse strand, counting down.
TCTTGGCTAAAACTCACGGCCCGCACGAGCGACTTGACAAGCGCCGTGGTCTTTTTGGTCTCTTGGATCTCTGTGACCGTGGTCTGCTGGTGCATGAGCTGCAGCAGCGCGAGCAGCGTCTCTTCGGCGTCGTACATGGCACCTTCTTGGAAATTCTTGTCGGCCTTGTAGAGTACACTGAGCCCCTTGCGGAGTCCGCGCGAGTGGATCAGCGAGTCGCTTGTCGTGTCGTCGTACTCGCGCATGATCGCCTTGAGTGCGCGCAGCACATTGGCCTCGACCGATCGCGACTCGTCCTTGATTTCGACATTGAGCAAAAAGTGGCGCATGCTCGTGAGGTGCCAAAAGCTCTGGATCACGACATTCAAAAAGCAGCTATTTTCGCCCGATGCATTCATGAGCCCACGGTGCACCGACGCGCCCTTGACCCAGAGATCGGCCTGCTTCTTGGTCTCGGGCTTGGCGGCGTCGCCCTCGCTCAGACTACGCGGCGCCATGCCTGGCAGCGCGGGTGTTGTCGTCGACGCTGCGGCCGTTGGACTCGGACTCGTGCCGCCAACGATATTATCGGTCTCCGAGTGTGCAACGACGTGGCGCAGCGCCTGCATCCACTCTTGCGCGGCCGCGTCCATGGGCGCATCGACCTCGAGCATACGGTCGGCCTGGTCGCTTTGCTGCGTGACGCTCACGAGAAACGCAAACTTGCGGCCGTTCCAGGGCGCGACGCCGAGCACCTTGTACTGCCGCAAGGGTTTTGCCACGAGCGACTGGAGATCGCCGGCCGATGGCTGGAATTTAAAGGTCGACAAGAGTTGATTATCGCGCGTGAGCACGCAGTAGCGCATGTGGCGTGGCCGCACGTTGACCATGCTGCGGATCTTGAGGTTGAGCCAGCCGCGGTGGACAATCTCGCCGAGCGCCGAGGCCTCGGGCGGGTTCTGCGTCGGCAGCGGCGTCACCGGCATGGCGAGGGAGGGAGAGAGAGGGTGGCGATTAGAGACTGAAGGAGTGGAGAGAGAGAGAAGAGGTGCCGCTGCCGCTTGGGCGTGTCGTCCGCGCGTTCCGTTCTTCCGCTTCTGCACGCAAAATTTTCTATGAGAATGGATATTCGGCAAATGTGCATACTGGCTCTGGGTTTCTGTGCAGGGATGGACAATTTGGCGGACCGCGATTGGCTAGATATGGGGGAATGTCGTTTTTGTTTTATCCAATAAAGTGGTGTGATGGCTTCAAAATCGTCAATTTTTCCAGGTGGATGATGACGGATGTTGTTCCCTCGATTTTACATTGGATTCACACTGATGGAGAAACCAAGATGAGAATGCTGTTCTTTTCAAGTTGTATTGGAGCATGTGGCTTCACTGTCACAGACGGTAGAGCAAAGAGAATATCTTGAAACATCGCTAAAACCTTCTTTATTCCGAGTCGCCACTTTCCCCGTCTGCGTCCTGGTGGGCACCTGCGCCATCGCTTCTTTCGTCTTTGTTTTCGTCTTCTTCATCATTGTCGTCGCTGACGTCGCTTTCCTAAAATTTACAAAAAAAAACACAAACATGAGTGTCACACACTTCCACCAAATGTAGCCATGTCATCCACACGTCGTGACTACAATTCAACTCCTCACCTCATCACGACGCAGCGATCCGCGCTGCAGGCGGCGACTCGACCGCGTCGGCCGCTCGATGCGATCCACTCGCCGGCGCTTGCGGCTCCGCTGACCGTCATTCTCATTGTCGTGGTCTTCGGCGTCATCGTCATCGTCATCTTCCTCTCCATCGTCATCGTCGGCGGGCTCATCTTCGTCATCGTCTTCATCTTCACTCTCGTATGTGCGGTAGCTGACGGCTCTCCGCGCGCGCAGCGATCGCCCAGCCGACGGGCCGTCCGCCGGGAGGATCGAGTCCATGTCAAGGCCCGAGCTTCGAAGCATGCGCGGCACGCGTGCGAGCCGCTGCGACTGCTGGAACTTCTTTTTCTCGCGACGCTCGAGCGACTTGGCGACGCCGTTGGCGATCGACTGCCAGAGTCGCAGATCCAGCGTCTCGGTGGAATACGAGAGCGCACACGCAAACGACTGGAGACTGGCCAAGTCATCGGCCACGGTCTCCCAGTTGGAGCCATCGAGGCTGTGGCATCGACAGAGCCACGCCGAGCCTTGCGAAAAGTTGGCCGGATCCTCGAGCAGGTAGTACGTCCGCTTGGACCCGTCGACGCCCAGCTCTTCTTCGCGGAGACTCTCGGGCGGTGTGTCGGCATGGCCCAGTTTCTCGATCAGTGTGTCGTTCTCGTCAAACTGGGCTTCACAAAATACCTTGAGTACGGCGACACGGTCAGCAACGGGCACAACGTAGTAGGTTTCGAGCCAGTCGTTAGCGTTCCCACACGCAGCGAGTCTTCGCACTAATTCGCCGCCGATCGCATAGTCGCTCGTCTTGAGGAACCGCATGACATTGTCCACCCAGTTGCCAGTCCTAAAGGGCAAGCACAATATTGGGTGAGTGGCTTTACTCCTTTCTGCGGGACGAGAGGCCCAGCACGTACTTGGAGATCGAAGCGCCGATATTCTGGAGCAGCCGCGTGTGGAGTTCGGACAGCAGTGCGTGGTCACGAGGAGCGAGCAGCGCCGCCGCCAATGTCTACAAAGTCAAAATTCCATAAATTGAGAGCAAGCTCACAACCGACAAGGCGAGTGCACTTACATCCACTGTAACGTCAGCACCGAGCTTGAGTCCTAACCGCCGGAACCGCTTGAGAAAGAGAAAGACGGCCGCAAAGTCGCTGCAGTGGTAAAGACCATGGAAGCGGCCGTTTTCACCGCGAGGCTCGTGGACAGGGATCCCCTTCACGGTCATGGTCGTGTCCTCGTCCGAGTCATCCGCGTCGGCCTCGGGTTTATCCTCGGTAAGCTCAAACGTGGCCTGGCAGGGACGGCACCGCCAATTCTCGGGCAGCATTTCATCGTCGTCTTCCGCGCCGTAGCAGCTCATGTGGACTGTGAGTTCGCAGTCCATACACTTGCGCTCGCACCGCGTCGAGCTCTCGGTCTTGGCGCTTTCGCAGACGCGGCATTGGTCGCTCAATAGTATGCGGCGCTGCACGAGTTTCTTGCCCTTCTCCTTGACCTTGAACGGCGACGTACCCTTGAAAAACTTGGATGTAGGGGCGCTTACAACCGTCGGCGAGGCATCAACTTCTATATCGTCGGCACTGTCGTTCTCATCCAGTACTTTCTTGTTGCTGGTAGCTTCCGCCTTCGTCGCGGTTGCGGCCGGCGCCTTCTTGGCAATGCCAAACCAGCTATCGAGCGTATTCTTTTGCACAGACGGATACGCCTGAGCAGTCGTGCGGCGCTTCTTGGCCGCATCAGCTTTCGCAGTCTTCACGGGCGTCTTCTTCTGTGCGACAGGCGCGGACGCCATGGTGTCGCCCTCGTCGACCGGGTCGTTGGTGAGCTCCTCGGGCTTGCGCTTTGCCAAAACCGTCGACATTGTGTAGATCCTAGTCACGTTCACTCCGCGCGTGAGGTGTGATCCGTAGCCTTTCTCTCCAAACGCTCAAGATTCACAGCGACAATGCTCCACTTGTCGGTCGTAGCCTCCCTTGGTTCCCCCGCGCTTTCCAGTTTCGCGCCAGATTTTCCCAATCACATTGTATTATCCAAAACATGGTGAGACTCTATCCACCCGTCCCAAAACAAGGTCTCTTCACTAGCTCTTATTTCCGCAATCTACTATTTCAGTACACCAAGACAACCTCACAACCGTTTGTCTCCGTTGAAGTACGATTCTCTCCGATTAAGTACGAAAATCGCCTCTTTTTTTTTCCCATCATGTTTGTGCCCGTGGTTCGAAAAGCTCCCAGACTCGCTCAAACTCTCAATGGCCCAGGACCTCGCTAACGACACCCCTCCGCAGCAGCATGCCGCGTACGACGCCCCGTCTGACCGTGCCATCATGACACACGACGACACGGACGCCTTACGCACGCCGCCGCGGCGTCCACCGGCACTCGCTGTCGGCGCCACGGCCACACGCCCGTCGATCCCACACCACACGCCGCCCGGGTCTCCCATGGACGTTGACTTTGAGGCCGGCCGCTCGCCGTCGGCGTCGCCCTCGGCAATGGCCGAGCGACTGAGCAAGAAACCCGTGATCTCGGTCTTTGACTGGGACGACACGCTCTGTCCAAGCTCGTGGCTGTATCGAGAAGGTCTGCTCGCCGGCCACGGGCTCGTGGAAAGTGACGAGGCACTCGTGCTCCATAACGACGGGGCGTGTGCAACGACAAAGACGCGGACCGCCGATCGCCCAGCGGCGCGCATTCTAAACAAGCAGGACGAGCACGCGCTGCGTGTGCTGGAAGACCACGTGCTCGCGCTGCTGCGCACGGCGCGGCAGTTTGGCCCTGTGTTTATCATTACGGCCGCCAAGCTCCACTGGGTGCGGCAGTGCGCGACGGCATTTCTCCCACATGTGCTCCAGCTCTTTTCCAAGTCGGATACGATCCACGTGATCTCGGCCCGTGAGTTCTACGCCGACCAGTCGCGCCGCATGGGCACGCACCAGTCCAAGCAGGCCGAAGACGGCACGCCACTGGCGTGGAAGACAGTCGCGTTTGAAGCCGTGTGTGCGCACTTGCGGGTCGACGAGTTTGTGCGCCGCAGTCGCGCAACGGCTGGAAAGGCCGCGGCATCATCAATCAAAGTCGACTTTGTATCGATTGGCGACTCGCTGTGTGAACGCGACGCGTGCCGCTTTCTCGCGATGAAGGCACCGACCATGCTCCACAGCAAGACGCTCAAGTTTCTCAACCAACCCAAACTGCCAGAATTGCTTGAGCAAATCAAAGTGACCAAGGTGTTGTTTGACCAGATTTGCCGGTACGACGGCAGTCTTGATCTCCACGTCGTGCGGTCCAGGACGACGCTCCAAGTGATCCAGCTCGACTCGACTGGAGCGCCTCGTGGCGCGGCCCACACGGTGGCGCTGCCCACGATGACTGATCTCCAGCACCAGCAGCAAGCACAACACTCCCAGACACGTCTTGACCACCAGCGTCGAGCCGCGACCGCAGCTGTGGCCACTGCGGCGTCGGCCGTGACCGCCGTGACGGCCGCAGCAGCGGCAGCAACGGTATCGGCGTCGGCGATTTCCGTCGCGAGAGCGGCCGTGTCGGGGCCGCTGACGTCCCTGTGAAACCCCGTTAGGAAGAAACGACACACTACACCATGCAGTGGAGGGGGTCCAGGCATATCACTACTACTATTGTTATCGATGGAGGGACGCTGCTGCCATGCCTCCTCCATCCAGAAACCACCAGAGGGCGATAAATTTTTAACATTCAAAGTGATTCAGAATGTTTAGAGAGTTATCTTCTTCCTGCCCCTCTTGCTCTGTCTCCTCTCCTTTAGGGGTAAAGCTCACTTGAGCAGGTCCGGGTACTCGGTGAGAAACTTGAGCACGACGCCGTTCGTCCAGCCAAAGCCAAACTGCGGCTCGTACTCGCCACCGGCGCCGAGCCCACCGACGAGCGTCGCGTCATACTTTTCAAACATGAGTCCCGACTTGGTCCACGCCGCGAAACCCGTATCAATCCACTTTTGCACGAGTTCTTTCGCGAGCGCGCGCGAGTTGGTCGTGTCCACTTTCAACAGTCCTTCAATGAGAATGTCTTGCAGTGGCGGCCACGCATTGGGCGCGTCCCATTGCTGGGTCGTATTGCGGGTCGTCGTCTGCACACCGGCGACCTGAATCAGTCCCGAGTTCTGGAGCGACTGCACAATGCGGTCGAGACGCTTGGGCAGATCGACGCTCGCGTTCGCGCCGCGAAAGCCGCCGGCCCACAGCGGGTAATAGTTGCTCACCGAGACCACGGGCGAAAACGCCGTGCTGTTGGCGCGTAGTAGTATATCACGCCACGACGCCGACGGCTCGTGCCAAAACACCATCTCGAGTGCGCGCGCACGCTTGGTCGCGGCCTCGGTAAACGTGGCACTGGCCGCGTCATTGCCCAGCAACGTATTAAACTCGGCCAAGTTGGATTCAACGCGGTACAAGATGGCGTTGAGATCCACCGGCACAACCTTGTTGGTCGCGATCGTCGCGAGCGTGGTCTGGTCCGTGAACCAGCGGCTACTAAAGTCCCAACCACTCTCGGCGGCCGCGCGAATCTCGCCATACAATTGCTGTTGACGCGATACGTCGTTGGGGAAAAACGCCTCGGCGAGCTTGACGTCTTCACGGTACGACTCGGGGCGTGGCTCGCCCACGGTCGAGTTATAGAGGTTGAGCGTGTGCATGATGCCGAGCGTGTTGACCTGGATGGCGTGGTGGGTCATCCAGTAGTCATACTCCTTCTCGAGCAGCGGCACGACCGCACGTAGATAGTCTACATCCCACGTTGGCTTGCTTCCGCCTTGGCCCTGGCCCTGTCCTTGGCCCTGTCCGGGGCTTTGGTTGGTCTTGGTCGCGACGAGCCGCACCATGTCACTCAGCAAAGGTGGCTGCGAGCGCGTGAGGTAGTAGAGCCGACCGCCATTGGGTACAAAGCCAAACTCGGCCACATACTCGAGCAGGTTCTGCACGACACGCCGCGCCGTGGCCTGCATGTTGCTGACCATGAGCCCTTCGACAATCCAGTACGAATCCCAGTAGTAACTCTCGCGGAAGCGGCCGCCGGGCACGACAATCAGCGTCGACGTTGACGTGTCACCCAGCGACGCCAATGGCTTGGGCTGCAAGTACGACGACGCGATCGTGCGGCTCGGCGAGCGGCCCAGTTCTTTCCACAGTGCGTGCAGCGCGAGTGCCCACTTTTGGTACCCAGCATTCTGGATCGCAGCGATCCGCGGCGGCGCCGGTGACTCGGTAAAGTCGGCGGGCACAGTCTTCTGGGTCTCCGAGCCCGGCTCATCAAAGTGCTTGCCCAGGAAAGTACGCAGCGTTTGATTGATGGCCGCTGGGTCGGCCATGATGGCCGGCTGGACCATCGTTTGGAATTCCGAGAGGATCGTGGTCGCCGTGCTGTTGGCCTTGATGGGCATGTCGACAAAGTGCTTGCTGTCGTTAAACAGCCCGGCACGCTGGACCGTGTCCAGCAGCGGACCGCGCGTGTACAAGTCCAGCAATAGCTCGCGCGGCTCGACCGAGGGTGGGCCGACAGGGGGTTTGGTGGATGGCGCAGCGGTCGGACCGTCGGGACACACGGCCTGGTCGACGGCGAGCACGGACGCGCCGCACACGGCGGCCAGCACGAGTGCCGCGCGCGTGGCGACGCCCAGACCGCTTACCATACTGGTCACAGACACCATGGCTGCTGAGGGCGAAGAGGAGGGGAGAAGAGGCGTGGACGCGATCGCGCGCGGAGCTTTGTTGATGGCGATTGCGCGGCTTGTCGGCGACGCCGGAGATTCGCGAATGGTGCGTTGAGACGCTGAGGGTATGGCCGAGTCGGCCATGGGATCCGCCGTGGACACAGATGCCGCCATTCCACGCATTTTAGCTGAAGAGGAGGAGACCGCGTGCTGTCGCGTGATGGCGGCGTGACTTACTTTAGTGGGGTGCTTGCGTGCGTCCATCAATCACACTTCAACACAGACCGATGAGGGCGCCGGAAAGTGTATACTTCTGGATAATAGTATACAGGTATATCGGCAGGTGTTTGGTTCAAGTTGACGAAGATCGCGCCATGTCCGGATACGGAGCTGAAGAGCTCCAGTATACAGAAGGATCTGATGCACTTTTGGGGCAGTGTCTCATCTCATGCACCCAAGCAACCAAGCCGCAAGTGCTCGGCTGTTTGAACTCTGGGGGATTCGCGGAATGCGGAAGCAAAGGTAAATCCCTTGTTGACCACTAAAGGAGCATCCTGAGGGTTTCTACGCTTCAAGCTTTTCTGGCGCATTTGTGGGTGGCTTTCTCGTGGTCTCGACACGTCTCCTCCCATCGACAACATACCCCTTCCACTTCACGCTTCAAGTGGATACATGGCACTCTCTCCATTGATTGGCAGTCTTCCAGTATCCTCGGTTAGTATGCTTCAAGATCGCGACGTGGCAAGCTGAATGGAAGAGCGTAAACCACACTGGGTCTGGATCCTTGTTTTGTATACAATGCATACCTACCTACTGTACTCATACGCTCGAGTGCTGTTGCTGTGCAAGCGCTTGCTGCAGTTGCTGCCGCCGCGTGGCAGCGCCAACGACGCGCCGCGATCGAAAAGCGATTCACATTCTCGGCGCCATTCTTCTCGACCACGCGGCGGTGCAAAAACATGGGCGGGTACTGCCGCTCGTCCATCATCACGCGCGCGATGGCCTGCGGCTCGGTGATGCGGCTCAGCACGT
>JAADVC010000814.1:0-15256 GCA_023334575.1 Pythium volutum | reverse complement strand
CCAGGGCATGGACAATACAATATGGTACGGAACTGGGAGAAAATGTGGCCCCGTATTAATGACGGAAATGAGCCAACCTCCAATAATAATGATTGCAATAATGGCAATGCATTGGTGGTATCACAAACGCTTGCTGCGTCGACTTTGAAGCCCATTTGTGGTACTCTGAGTATGGTACTACGACTTCGTATACTCAAAAAGAGAGCACGGTTTCTCAGATAGCAAGTTTTTCCCAAGTTCGCCAGTACCATTGACTCGCGTAGAGACTTCAATTTCGAGGCCCCGCTCATAAACAACCCATATGAAGGCAAACATGGTCAAATGGAACAGTACAATTCAATAACATCCAATTTGAAATTGAACTGGAAACCCCAAAACACAAAAAATAATGATTCCGTCAATACAATGTTACGGATATTATATTATTTTTTCCATGCCCTGCCGCCAGCAACAGTCGCGTGTGCCGACCACGCCGTCCATCAAATGTTTGGTCCGGTAACGTCGCTGCGAGGCTGACGACGCCCATTTAGTGGAGACCATGCTGCATTATCTGCCGCTTGCGGCTCCTCAAGTCGTGCACCGCCGTCGCGCCAGCCCAATACGATTCACGTGTCCTCGATGGACCCAGTTGAAGAATTCCGAGCTCTTTGTGCCGTTTTCCACAGCAGTGTCACGCCCGTCGCTCACTTTCTTGACCAACGCAGCAAATGGTAATAGGAAGCCCACAGCAAAAAGAGAAGAGGCGGGATGGGAATACGGATTTTCCAACAGACCGTTTCGCCGGTTGTGATGCAATTCACGTGGCTATAAAAACTGTTTGTTACTATGAAATGGGCACTAGATACTTACATGGCGACGGCCGCGGGCGGCTGTGCGGTCGTTGTCCGCTTGGCGTGCGGCGCTCGCACCCGGCGCGTCCGCGTGGGCTTGCTGGGAGACGCATTAGCGCCATCGAGCGTCGGCTTGCGCGAGCGGCTGCGGCGACGACGGCGCTGCTTCTTGTCGGTACTAGTACTGGAAGAGGCTTGTTCGGATGCAGCGATCGAGGCCAAGAGACTGGACTGGAAGACGAGTGGTGGCGCGAGCGTAAACGACGCGGCAGTCGCAGTGGTCTCCACAGACTCATCGGCAGTCGGCGCTTCGGATTTGTGCGTTTCACGTTCGTCGGTGTCATTGTCATTGTCGTCTTCACTGGCGTCCGTGGTCGCAGCTGACGAGTCCATTGGCTCGCTGATCGGCTCGTCGCTGAAGTCGCTGACGTCGCTTGCGTCAACCGTGGGGTCTTCTTGCATCAGTTCAGCCGGGACATCTTCAGCGAGAGCCGTCTCTTCCTCAGCGGAGTCGGTGTTCTCTACAGCTTCTTGGGTCTCCTCAGTGGTGGTCTCGTCAGCGGTGTCGACTTCAGGGAGGGACTCGGCGCAGACCGTGGCTTCTTCTCTCGTTACAACAGGCGTTTCTTCCTGCACTGCTGGTGGTGGCGCAGTCAGCGTCGCCGTAGCTGTTGCGGATGGACGACGTAGCATAAAGACCATTGTGATTGCCAGCACGCACGCGGCGGTGGCGCAGAGACAGAGCGCGAGCAGCGGAGGCGATGAGAGGGTAAACGGAGCCGTCGTGGTGAAGGTCATGTTTGGGTGTTTGGTTGTGTCTTGGTCGAGAGGGGAATTGGATAATGACGAGAACAAGATGAAGAGAACAAACGAGATCAAGGAAGAAGAAGATGATGAAGAAGTGAGAGAACATGGTCCCGCGGCTGCGCATTTTCAACGTCTGCGTTTCGAATTCTGTAAATGCTATGTGCTGATTGGCTGGTTCGAGAAAAACGAAACATTCCAAATTTTGAACGATCGGATTGGCTGTTGAAACTTCAAAGCCCCAGTGTTCGATTTTTTTCTCGTTCACACCATGGCCACACCACCACCTCAGTTCTTGGGTCCGGTCCGTTGTTTACACGATACGCTTCGTCCTCTCGTGCTTACGCTCACTATCCACTTTTAGATGCCCGTATGATTGAAGCGACTATTATTGCCTCCCCATGCCCAAGGTTCTGACCCGACGCTGGCGACCATACGAGCAAAAATAGCCGACGCGCGCTGACCAGCCTGGGCCCTGTTGCTCGCTCACGCACTCGCGGCGACCGCCTGATTGCACAGCTCGTGTGGGTCACTTGATCACCAGCTACCACCACAAAAGCGCGTAGCACAGTAGCCATGGGCGCGGGTGCGTCCGTGCTCCCGAGCGACAGCAGCAGTGACGCCCAGGGCGTCGTCGACCTCGACACGTTTGCACTCGTGCAGCACGAGTACCGACGGCTGAGCTGCCGTGAAGTCATAGGCGACGACGATGCGCCGCCGGCAGAACTACCAACGGACGAAGAGGTCTTTGTGCACTTGAAGACCGTCGTCGTCCAGCGGTACGAGCACAAGCAGCAGCAGCAGCTCAGCGCCAGAGGAGAAGACGACACGGTCCCCCCCAGTCGCGCAGAAGACCGCGATGATGGCCCGTCACAGGCCGATATCAAGGACTCGGAGGGTGAACTACGAGCTGCTGTAGGCACCGAACCTGTTGTCGTTGCGGACGCGAAAGAAGCGCACGCGCAGGCCACACAAGCAGACGAGAGTGAAGAAGACGACGAGGCCGTGCGCATGCTCCAGCGGCCGCTCACGGCCGAGACGCTGCGCGCGCTCGCGGCCGCGATCCCCGACGACGCCATGCCCGACGATCTCCCTCTGACCAGCTCGTTCCACTCGGTCGTGTCATCGTCCTCGGGCTCGCACGGCCGCTCGTCGGGGCTCTCGTCCATGACGCTCGCGTCCATGTCGTCGGCGTCGTCCAACTCGGGCTCTGGCTCGACGTTTGATCTCACGCAGAATCTCACGCCCGTGTTCACGACCGACGTGCTGACCGACCCGACGACGCTCAAGATGCTCTCGGGCTTTGCCGACCGCGAGCAGATCGCGCGCGGCGGCGACTATATCAAGTTCTGGGTCGAGATTGACGCGCTCGCGCAGCTGCCGTCCCACGCGTACACGCACCGCCGGCTGCGTAAGATCTACGACAAGTTTCTCTCGCCCGAGGCGCCGTCGCCCGTCTGTGTGACCTCGCACATGCTCGTGGAGATTGAGACGGCGCTCCAGAGCGAAAGCATCTCGACCGGCATCTACTTCGACGCCCAGCAAATCTGCTTGACGGCGCTCGAACAGTCCGTGTACCCGCGGTTCCGCGAGAACCGGCTTTTCAAAAAGATGATCGAGTTTTGTGCGCCGCCGCAGGGTCCGACGGTCAGGCACGTCCACGAACCCGACACGGAAGACTATACGCTCGCGGCGATCCTCACGCACCCGGCCAAGCTGCGGTTCCTCAAGACGTACTGCATGGAGGCACTGGCACTGGAGAACCTGCTCTTTTACCTCGAGGTCGAAGACTGCAAGCGCCTACCGAACCTGAGCTTTATCGTCAACAAGACGCGCAAGGTCTACGACCGGTACTGCACGCCAACGTCCAAGAGCTTTCTCGTTTTGCCCGACGCCGTCTTTGTCGATCTCCACGCGGCGGCCGCGGCCGCGCAGCCGCTGCTGCCCAAGCTCTTTTACGAGGCACAGCGCGTCGTGTTTCAGCGCATTTCGGACGAGATCTGGAAGGGGTTCTGTCGCACGAGCGAGTACCTCGAGTACTCGCGCAAGCTTCGCCCCGAGCGCCGCACGCTGCCGTTGGCGCCGCGCACGGCCGTCGCCAAGACGTCGCCCGAGCAGCGCGAGCAGCTCCAGCAAAAGCTCGATGCGTTGAACGAGTTCCAGCTCATCGAAGCGGCCATGCACTACCCCGTGGCCAAGCTCATCCCGCAGGGTCTCCACGACGGCGCACCGTCCGTCTCATTAGCGGAGACCATGCAGGGCAGCGGCCCGGTCTTCACGCCGGCCGAGCAGCTCGCGATCTTGCTGAGTGACGCGTTTGGTAAAAAGTACCTCAAGCAGTTTATGCACAGCCGCGGCGTCGACCACTTTTTAGCGTTTTGCCACGAGATTGACGACTTTAAGCTGCTCCCGGGCATCGAGTTTTTGCAGCACACGGCCAAAAAGATTTACCGCAAGTATATCCTCCCGACGGCCAAGATGCAGGTCGACATGAGCCGTGCCATGCGCGACGAGATTGGCGAGCGTTTGCTGACGCCGTCGATCGACATGTTTAAACGCATTGCGCAGCGCGTGCGCCACGGACTCTTGCAGGACGCCATGCCGCGGTTCGTCAAGTCGTCGTATTACAGCGAGCTCAAGAAACTGGCCAAGCAGTTTAAAGAGACGTCGGTCGAGAGCGACCTCAAGGCCATTGACGTGGCCGCGAAAAAGGGCACGCTTGAGCTCGCGCACTTGGATTTGCTGCTGCAAAACCAACTGAGTATGAAGCAATTGCGGCTCTTTCTCGAGTCGCAGCACTGCGCCGAGAACCTCATGCTGTACGAAGAGATTGAGCATTTCCGACGGCTGCCGAGTTACCAGATTATCTTGCGGTCAGCCAAGAAAATGTACGACAAGTACTTGAACCCGCACAACACACGCAACCCCGTGATCCCGATTTCCGAGGCGCTGAGGAGCCGCGTGGTGGCGCAATTGGACGCGGCGTTGCGCACGACTTTTGACGAGGTCGAGCGCGAGTGCGGCGAGTTTATGCGCAACGTGGTCGTGCCCGACTTTCTCGACTCGCGCATCTTTATGGCATTGGTCGGCACGTGGGCGATCGTGGACGACGCGTACCCGCGCGAGATGCTCAAGGGCGAGTTTGAGATGGCGTTTCTGCGCCACCGATTCCACTTGCTGCAGGACGCACGCGGACTGTCGCGCCACACGTCGTCGCGGTCGCCCCATCAATAAAGCTGGATGAGCGGACCCATGATGGCCTGTTCCCAGCGCAGCAGCCCCAAGAGAAACTTGACGGCGTTTTCGGCTGCGTACTGCGGCGACCGATAGTTGGTGCGGCCGCGCCAGCTCAGCTGGCAGCCGTGCGGCCCACACGCGAGCAGCTCGACGCTGACGGAAATGTCGATCCACACGACGCGTTCCTTCTTGTCTTTCGTGGTGGTGGCATCGTCGGGGGATTGGTGGTCGGCTGGGGCCGGCGGCGGCGGGTTCACGCTGCGCATGCCAATGAGGAAGCCGTCGCCGCCGCGCGGATGCGGCATGCGGAAGCACACATAGTGCGTGCGAAACACTATGGGGTCCACGGGGTGCACAATCTCTCGGACAATGACCTTGCAATCGGGCGACACGTGCTGCAAGAAATCGAGGCGACGCATGTCGAGCTCGCGCTCGGCCGCACGGTACGACGCGAGGTCCATGGCCTGGCGCCACGCGCGCTGCAGCATGTCGGCGGCCGTGACGTGGTCGAACCGCTTCGTAAACTCGAAATGCATTTCATTGGTCGCGCAGTCGACGTGGCGCTTCGTGCACCAGCCAAAGACTTCAATCTCGGGCTCGACGATCCCAGTCGTTTCGTGGGTCGCAACGCTCTGGACGCGGGCCAGGTCGTGACAAAATGTGCCTACGATCTCCTGCGCCTCCATGGGGGTCAACGGCGTGTACTGGTCGCGCGCGGCCGCGGCGGCCGGACCGCCCAGCAGCGAGAGCTTTTCGTTGACCATGTCGTCGAGCGCGTTCTCGTGGAGGATTTGCTGGAGCTCGGTTTCAAGCGCCTGGCGCTGTGCGATCTGCGCCTGCACGGCGCCGTTTTCACTCTCGAGCGTGCGTCGCATTTGCACGAGCGCGAGCATGCGCGCGTGCAGCCGCTCGACAAATAATGCATCCATGGCGTGTGGCGCGACTAGCAGTGTAGCGTACTGGGCCTCGAGCCGCGCGAGCGTGGCGCGCAGTGCCGTCAGCGTTTCCTACCAATACCAGAATAGAATTGGTGAGACTTTTGAGATCCTAAGAGGTTGAAGGGGTCATAATAGTACCCTGGCGCGGAGCCGCGTGCGGCGCATCGAGTCGCGGTTGCGCTGACGCCGCAGCTCAATGGACGCGGCCGCCGGCTCGTGGTCGTCGTCGTGGTTGTGGTTGTCGTGGTCGTGGTTGTCGTGGTGGTCGTCGCTCATGGCGTGGAGCGACGGAGACGACGCCGCGGTGTGCACGGACGCGGCCGATACGCTTGTGGCGTACATGTCGGTCGTCGGCCTAAAGGCCTCGGGGTCGGTCCAGACGTCGTCGAGCGCAAGCGACGCGTGGAGCAGCGTTGGCGGCGTGGACGCGCTCATGGTGGAGGACGAAGCTGAGAGAGAAGAGAGAGAGCGAGAGAAGATCGCGCAGCGGAACCGCAAAGAAAGCGAGAGGGGGATTGAGGGTTGAGACGAAGGAAGGAGAGGAACGAAGGCGAGATGACTGCCGCATTCATTGCGGGGACATTAACGGAGACTTTGATGGTGGGACTCAGATTCAGAGTGGTTGACATGGAAAACGCTGATTGGTGCATTTACAATGAGATCCACTGAAAACCTCTATGAGCTTATATTTGAATGGTGATCCGCTGGTCTCTGGTCGCATCCACACGGCAGGTCGATGAATCAGAAACCTGTATAAATGCATATGTTCGATTTTGGGTAACTGGAAAGGGATCAAAAAGCCAGTGTTTCCCGCTGCGGGAACAAGGTCCGTTCCATTTCCTCATCCCAATTTTTTGTCCAAAGCTTCTTTTTTTCTCTCTCTCAGGTGAGGTCCTTCTTTATTTTTTCTTCACATGACACAAAATAATACACACCACTACAGTAACTTAGACACTACAGACCGAGTCGATTGAGCGGCGCGATGCAGTAGTTTTCCCACTGCAGCGTCGCCAGCAGTACGTCCATGGCGCAGACCTTGGCGTACGACGGCGTGCCGTTGCCCGAGCGGCCGCCAAAGCGAACGTTGCAGCCCACGGGGCTGCCCACACAAAGCGGCGTGAACAGCAGTCCATAGCACACGTCGACGTAGGTCGCGCGGAATTCACCAGCACGCAATAGCGCGGTCTGGACGGTCTTGGCCGCGAGCGTGCGCGAGCCGACCACAAACCCCGTGGGCGTCTGCAGCCGAAAGAGCAGAATCACACTGCAGTAGTTGCGGTCAAGCTCCACGCCGTCGCCGCAGCGCTGCGGCACGGGCAAATTGCGTGCGACTACGACCGTGTTGTCGTCCCAGCGTTGGAGACACACCATGTTTTGCGTGCGCGGCTGAAAGGCCTTGACCTTGCTCAGATCGCTTGACGCGACCCACGACTTGGTCGTGATCTCATCAATGCTTTGATGCACAAAGTCTTTGCCAAACACAAACCGCACGCACGCGTCGTCGACAATACGCTTGTCGCTCCAGCCCAATACGAGGTTGGGACTCTGGATCGCCGTGTCGGCGTGCTGCGCACTCGCGACAATCTCGTCGCAGCTTGTGCGCACAAGCGCCGCGACGTCCGTGCGGCTCATGGTCTTGAGCTTAAGCAGCGGCACGACGTGGCGCAGCCACGCAAACTGGTCAGTGTGCTGTTCTTCGTGGGCGCGCTGCTGCGCATCAAGCGCGATGCGCTGCTCCTCTTGCTCGAGCAGCGGCGCGACCAGTTCGCGCAGCTTGTCCTTTTCGCGGATTGCGTCCCGCAACGCAAAGTTCTCGCGCTGCAACGCGTCCACGACGCGCTCGACGGGAGCAGCGGATGATTTTGCCGTTATATCGCACGGCGCAGCCGCCAGTGCTGCCGCGCGCTCGACCTGCCGCTTGCGCAAGTGCTGCTCGAGCTGCGCGATCTCGCTCTTCATGGACGCGATCTCGCCCATCTTGCGGTTCCGTGAGCGTCGCATGCACTCGCGGTTCCGCAGCCGCTTGAGCTCGAGCGCACTGCGCGCGTCGTCGTCGTGTGCCTCGTCTCTGGTGTCGTGCGGTTTGGTCTCACTTGACGACGACGATGCCGACGCATCTGAAGAGGGTACAGTCGTCTCCATGTGCTCCATTTTGACGCGGCTGCTGTTGCGATTCATGGTGCTATGGATACGGAGATCCACGGCCGCGGCCACGTCGCTGACGTCGTGGGGCGAGTGCTGCGGAGTGAGCGGCGCCCAGTCGGCGGAACTGCAAGGCGGTAGCGGTAGTGTCGTGACGGCGGTGCCAACGCTGTGGAGGTACATGCGCGTGTCGTGGGCTGCAGCTGGCGACGGGATCCTGTTGCAATGCACAGCCACAGTGCGTCTGCTCGAACACTGAGGGTCGCTGCTGGATGCACACGTCGAAGTGGTACTAGTGGTACTGGCGGTACTGGGCTGGCCCCCGCCAAAGTCTCTGAAATCTCTGGCCAGCGTCTCGCTTTGAAGCAGCACCGCTTTGCGATTGTGGGCGTTCCGCCATTTGGCTTCCGGCATCCAGGCAGCTGCTGGTGCGACTACGGCAGCCGCACGAGGGGGAACTTCTGCTGGGGGGACGAGGGCTCAGCGGCCAGGCGGAATGACGTTGCTGTACTTTCCAGTCCGGTGCACGCACGCAGGGAGTCGTAAGCAACCAGACTGTGAATGCGAGACGGCGGTGTATTAGCGACCGTGGTTGCGTGACGACCACGTGGGGCGCGTGCGTTTAGTGGCGAATGTAAGAGTCCAGCACCGTGGCGACTTGCACGCCCACGCACGCCAGCCACAGGCACGTCAACACTGGATGGCGAGAATAATAAGATAGGGTGGCGAGACTGGACGTATCGTATCGACATCCTCCGGATCTCGTGGTCTCGTATTTTCGCTTGGCGACTGGACGGACAAGGGAACTGACTGCATTCCCACTGACCCCCAAAAGTACACACCAGGGAGGGTTTCATTGGGCAATTACAATAGAAGGTCGGACCAATGCCCTTAAACTTTTGTGGCACACAGTAGATTCTCCATGCTGTGGAGTGTGGATGTGGGTCATTCATCCCTTCAACTGGGGTTTTCACCATTTCTATCCCACCACGAACAATAACAACTGCAATCGGTTCTCCAATGGGAGATCATTCTTCTTACTTGCAGACTGCTTCTCTCTCTCCCATCAATGGGACCCACCCACTACAAACTGGGTGCCCCATTGCATGCGGGGGAGGATGACGCAGACGGGAGAGCGGCCCCACAGCAATCGGACTGTGATACCAGCGGCCTGGCGACGTACAGTAAGTAGCCCATGACGCGCTCCAAAAGGTTGGGCAACGAGTCATCACGAATAGATGATCCGTTCTGCCGGTTTGATCGCGAACCAACTTCCTTTCGGACTGCCTGCCACGAATCCGCTCAACTATACTACAGTATGATAGCCATCCCTCTCATCTGGATGAAAAATAAACTTGTCAAACCGCAATGGGGGACTTCTCTCCACCGAAACGTGCCACACGCGTGTGCTGATGGTAGCCAGGCGCACGCCTTCTATGTAGAGGTTGGCTGGTGTATTTGAAGTCGTCAAACGCCAAGGCTGATACCGGTACTAATAGTCCCGGGACAGTGCAAGAGATTTTGTACCGTCCTGGACGGCGTTGGACTCGGCGCTTGGCGACTGGGATCCCCGCGAGTGGGCCGCTGCACCCACCAGAGATCTCTCTTGCGAGGCTGGGTTGCAGTGCACTATGACACGAGTGCCATAGGGCCCATCGTGACGCTTGCTGCGCTGGTTCGATGCAGAGTCGCAATTCAGTGACAAAATCAGGTTGTGTGAAGATATATTCGTACGTAGTGCTACCGTGATTTGTCATTTTGTAGCGGTACACGTTAAAAGTCATACCTACTTCTGAATGAATGTGTAAGTTCCCAAGCGCCCTTTGTGTGGTCTGCTGAGTTCTCTCTGCTCAGCGAGCAGCGCTCAGTGAGCACTGCTCACATTCAGATCTCAGTTTTCCGGGACAGCGGCCAGATCCGGACTTCAAGTCCTCAAAGTGGAGACCTCCACACAAATTAACTGCTTCGACATGAACACCACTAGCGCCCACGTGGCCCCGGACATGTCCACTATATGCAGATTAGGATGTCTCTCCTGACGATTTCGCTAGGAGTCTTCTCTCACGCGTCCGCTGGATGGCCCAAGCGGCGCCCGGAACCGGTACCAAGTGCGGCTTAACAAGCCACCAAGTCCGGGCCTGTCCAGGCCTGACCTATGATGCTGAAGACGACGACTTGCTGCGCGCGTGGCGTACGCGTCGCCGGGCCGAAAGCGCACCAGTGAACGTCCGCCGCGCGGCGACCGACGCTGACGGGGCCGATCGTGACCGTGGAACGGCCGAGGCCACCGTCGATGGACTCACGGTGACTGCATTGCTGCTGGACTCGGGCGCTGACGCGTCGTTGGTGTCCCGTGGGACAGTGGAAACATTAGAAGAAGCCGGGGTCAAGGTGGTGATCGAGTCGATCCCGCCCAAGAAGCTAACGCCGGTCGGTGGCGCCGTGGTGACCATGTCGCGCGTTGCGACGCTCGCAGAGGTCTTGATCAAGACGTCTGCCGGGCCACTCATGCTCCGTAATCTCGCGGGCTTCGTGGAAGAAACGAACATGGGTCGTGAGGTCACTGTGGGGCGTACCGTCATGGAGATCCTGGGTTACTCGACCGATGAGTTGCTCGTACGCGCGCGCGACGCCGACCAGAATTGGAGCTCGGCGGAGCCAAGAAGACTGGGTCCGGGCCCGAGGTCGATGACACGGCTGTAGCATGCGTCTGTCGATTGCAGGCGGCCGCCTTGGACCCGAGTCCGCTCGCGTCGGACGAACTGGTCGAGCGTCACGCGACGCGCACTGCGACGCCCACGGTGACGGCGGCCGGCATGACCCTCGAGGCCTTGGGCAAGGTCGTCGCGACGCTCGAGAAGAGGTTCGAGTGCGCGGTCAAGATGGGGCTCGACCCGAGCCAGCAGATCGTGCTGAAGCGGCTGCATCGGGTCAGGCTTGACTCGTTCCGCCTTGACCCGCCCGTCAAGGTCGAACCGCTGAAGGTGCGCCTCAAACCCGACGCCCAGCCCACCAAGGCTCATGCGCGTAGGATACCGCCCAACGACCGAGAGTTCCTGGAACAACATGTTGCTGCGTTGCTGGATGCTGGCCTCGTGAACCGTAACGCGAGAAGCCGATGGGCGTCGGCGCCGCGGATCGTGCGAAAGAAAGAGCAAGACAGTGACCCGGCAGCGGATCCAAGAATGACCATCGATGAGCGCGCGGTCAATGAGCGCACGGAGCCTATGCCGTGGCCCATGCCGATCCTCGAGGTTCTGATCGGCGAGCTCAATGGAGCAACTGTTTTCTTCGTCCTCGACTGGTTCCGCGGGTACTGGCAGCTACCATTACACGTGGATAGCCAAGAACTCTTCACTTTTGTCACGCACCGTGGTATGTACACGCCGACGCGTGTGCCAATGGGTGCGACGGGCTCAGTGGCTTATTGCCAGCAAGTCGTGGAAGAAATATTTGGCGACCTGATCGGGCATGGTATCCTGTGTTGGCTGGATGATATTTTGGGCTATGCTCAGAACAGGACGAGCTCATGAAGCTGCTCGACAAGGTGCTGGCCCGCTGCGAGAAGTATGGTTTGAAACTCCACGCCAAGAAGTGCGAGTTCTTTGCTACTGAAGTCAAATGGTGTGGGCGTGTCATCTCGGCAGATGGCATCAGCCACTGTGCCGATCGTGTGCAAGGGCTCGTGGATATGCAGTCGCCCAAGACAGCCGCTGACCTACAGCAGTTCCTCTGTGCGGTCAACTGGCTGCGCCAGAGCATTCCCGAGTACAACAAGCTCACGAGTCGTCTGTATGAGACGCTCGAGCGAGCAATGCAAGCGGCCGGATCGCGAAAGAAGACGAAACTATCCAAGTTTCTGTTGGCAGATGCCAGCTGGTCGGACCAGGACGCCAAGGATCTGGTCGCAGTGCGCGAAGCGCTGCTGCGGATGGTGCCGCTGGCCCACCCTCGACCCGATGCTGAATTGTGTCTCTACACGGACGCCAGCCAAGACAGCTGGGGTGCCGTGTTGACGCAGCTGGAGCTTGCCGAGCTCAAGTTGCCTCTGGATGAACAACAGCACCGACCGCTCGCGTTCCTGAGCGGCCGATTTGCTGGTGGTTCGAGTCGCTGGGCGACGATCGAGAAGGAGGCGTTTGCGATCGTGGAAATCACGCGCCGCCTGGAGTACCTGCTGCTACGTCCGAAGGGTTTTCGACTCTATACCGACCATCGTAATCTCGTGTATAATTTCGACCCACGTGGTGTCGACAATGCGATGGCCCGTTACCAAGCCGACAAACTGCAGCGCTGGGCGCTGTCTCTAATGGCATTTCGCTACGTCATTGAACATGTGCCAGGCGAGCAAAACGTCTGGGGCGACCTGCTGAGCAGGTGGGGCGCCGGTCCGTTGGCCGACACTGATCGCCAAGCAACTCGAGTGGCGCGACTCGCCGTCGTTGACCGCGTGTCACCGCTGGAAGATGGCGACTTCGTCTGGCCGAGTGAAGAAGAGATCAAGCTCGAGCAGCAGCGCGCGTATGCGAATGCAGGCGATGCATGGCCCGACGGTTTGACGTCGACAGCGAGCGCGGACTCGCCATGCACGATAAAGCCGTCTGGGTGCCGGACGATGGTGACCTACAGCAGCGTCTCTGTGTTGTGGCGCATGCTGGCGCTGGAGGCCACCGTGGCTCGAGAACGACCGCTGCGGCGCTGCGCGCGCTATTTTGGTGGCCGACGATCGCGACCGACGTGTCGACGTTTGTCCAAGCCTGCCTTCACTGCATGATCACGGCCGAAGGAAAAATCCCACGCCCGCACGGGGAGACGCTCAAGGCCACGCGGCCGAATGAGATCCTCCACTTTGACTACTTGACAATGATCGAAGGCGAGAGCGGCAAGAAGTATGTGCTCGTCCTCAAGGACGGCATGTCGGGCTATGTGGAGCTAGTGGCGTGTCAACACGCGACGTCGGACCAGGTGACTGAGAGCCTATTGGATTGGTTCAAGCGTTTTGGTGTCGTGCGCCAATGGGTCAGTGACCAGGGCACACACTTCAAGAACCAAACAATGTCCAAGTTGCGTACCGTGTTGGGTGCGCATCACCACTTCACCACGGCGTACACGCCGTGGGCGAATGGCACGGTCGAGGTTGTGAACCGCGAGGTGCTCAAGGGCATCAAGGCTTTGCTCAGTGAGCGAAAGCTACAAGTCCAAGATTGGCCGCGCGTGCTGCCGGTCGTCCAATCGGCATTGAACACGATGCCTGCGGATCGCCTCAATGGCACCGCACCCCTTACGGCGTTTACGACTTTGCCGACGGAGTCGCAGCTGCAATCCGTGCTGCACCCGCGCGAGCCCGTGAACGAGGACGTCGACTGCGTCAACGACGAGATCAAGCAACACCTGCCGTCGGTGCGCGAGGCGTTGGACGGCATGCACGCGGAGCTCGTGGGGGCGTCGGAAAAGAAGCGGCGTGCGGCGCGCGAGCGCCACGCCAAGAAGAAAGGAGTCGTGCTCCACAAGTTCTCGGAATGCGACTTCGTGCTGGCGGCGACGGCGACTGGTCGCAGCGGCAACAAGCTCGCGATGGTATGGCGTGGGCCCAAGCGCATTGTACGTGCCTTGTCGGACTACACGTTTGAGGTCCAGGACCTCATGGCGCCATACCAGCTTTCGTACCGTCACGCGTCGCGCCTGCAGCTGTACCGTGAAGCCGCTCGTGGCCAAGAGCAAGCCCTCGTGGAGCAAGCCATCCACGGCGAAGGCGGTCACTTGGTGGAAGAGCTGCGCGCGTGTCGCCTGTCGCCCGCCAACCAGCGCTGGGAGATCCACGTCAAATGGCTCGGCCTGGACGACATTGAAGCGACGTGGGAGCCTGCGGACGCCGTCAAGGAAGACGTGCCGCTTTACCAGGCTTTTGTGGACGCCAAGCCCGGTAGAGAATTGATGAGTCCGAGGGCCTCACAGAAAGGCGTCAGGCACGCCAGTGAGGCGTGGTACCAGCCCCGTGGGCGGTCCGCTTCCCCCTTGGCGCAAGGGGGAATCGCCACGGACTCTGCGACAGAAACCCAAGGTAAATCAACAGTCAGTTTGCATTACACTCGCATAGTGGCACACGGTGCTTTTCTGGTTCAGCCGGATCACAGTGTCATTGTCCTTTGCAGTGCGGCAAGGAATACCAAAGTGCCAAGTTGCAATTTTGTTTCACGCAATGATGTTTACGCAAAACAGAGTTTTGGTGAAAAAAACATTATGCGGAAATCTGAGTTTTGAGAGTGGCGCCACGCGATTCTTCACGGCGACGTTGTGATTTTTCCATGGAGGCCAACTGCGTCCATGGAAGAAGCACCTACAGTAAACTACTGTATGTAGTGCCAAGAAGATGGGATTGGAGCCACTCTCCCCGCTCAACAGTAGGTAGACGTGTGGCGGCACCACTATAATGTTTCCCATATCCATAGTTTGTTCTCGGCTGCGAGACTTGGGCGTTCGCCAGAAGGAAAACATCTCGTTCCGGCAAGACGCAGCGAACGTAGAAGCGGTCACACTGATACAGTACGCAGTATGTCCGCATCGAAATCTCCCCCCAAGAACGGACTGGTAGTACATCACTCGGAGCCCCCCACGGGATAGTGGGTTCCTTGGTCGTCTCTCGGGTGGCCGTCAATCATGAACGATCGTCCAGAACGGAACGAGGGAAAGGCCGCAGTGCGTTTTGCGTGTTTCGGAAAGTAAAAGGCGGCACACCGCACCGCAGAAGGACCCATTGCTTCCGTCCGGTTCAGCAGCCCAGACTCAGGACCCCCAACGCAAGTCAAACGGCCACCACGATCGCATTCTGCAACGTTCGCCACGTGTCCACCGCCACGAGCCACTCTATTTGTTTCACTATGAAGACCCTCCGTTCGATCCACAACTCGGCCGTGCCAACGTACCACATCGTACAACCGACCTTTGAGACCCGCGACCCCCACCACACGTACGTTGGGTTCTCCCGCTTATCCTACTACTCAGTCTGGAGACTCACAGTCCTCTTGTATTGCCCAGTAACTTTACCGTGCTGGAACGCACGGACGGCATGCTCGAGTCGCCTCCAGCACCACCAGCAAACACCGAGAAAGACGTCTTCCAGCGCCGTCTCGAGAACCGTCCGACGCGTGTGCTGGGCACGTTCAGCGTCGTCGCGATCACATTCCTCTTTGCGTGCGGCGGGCCGCTGGGCTCGGAACCCATCGTGTCGATCGCCGGACCGCTCGCGGGACTGCTCGGGTTTGTCCTGTACCCGATCGTGTACACGATCCCGTACGCGAGCGTGGT
>JAADVC010000813.1:0-15265 GCA_023334575.1 Pythium volutum | reverse complement strand
AGGTGAAGGTGATGAACCAGGCGCCGGCAGGATGGGCGTACTGGAACTGGAAGATTGACGGCGACGAAAAGGAAGGGTCGTTCGAGGCCTGGTCGCTGCGTTCCGTGGTCCGTCGCGAGCCGCTGCGCCAGATCCTGCTCGGTTAAGAGTGTGGGTTTGAACCGCTGGAATTGTGTTCTCTCCGAGCCAGGACGTCCACTGGGAAACACCTTTTGCCATGCTCGGAGGCCCGACCATGTCTGTATAACCATGTCGAGTCCATTTCATGAAACGAAGCACAACAAGCCACCAAAACTGCTCTAAAAATCTGCGCGCAACGCACACACACAGAAACCAAACAAAGGCCGGCCATCGCCGACAAGATAATGAAAGTACGATGGCTTCAATGCCACCAGCAAACACCATTCTCCCTTTTTTCGTTTCGTTGGAAGCTTTTACACTGTGCCGTTGTTGGTCTTTTGCTCCTTTCTACTAGTACTCCTTCGGGCACGGACACTTGGTGTGACACGAGACTCGGACGGACTGGTTAGAGTCTGTTAAACCGCATCGCAAAGAATGAAAAAAAACAGAATTGAATGGTAATGCAAAAAAGGTGATTGTAATTTCGTTTGCCGCGATTTGGGACGCGGCAATGCGCGGGGCTTTCGTCCACCCGGCGCTCATTGCGCAGTGGAAGTCGTCGACTGCTTTTCCCCCGTGGCTCTTCTCTAGTGTCGCACCACGGCACGCCTTTGCACTGCTCCCCTTAGGCAGAGCCGTCCTTGATGAGCGTGCGCGACTCGAGTCCCTTCTTAAAGGCCTTGACCACGCGGATCTGCGCACGCAGACGCGTAAAGCCACGCACCCACAGTTCCTGGCCACGGCCGGCGTTGGCTTCACGCACTTCGACGTTTTCGCCTTCGCGGCACACGGCCATCCAGTTGGGCGCGTCCTTCACGGAGATCAGACGCAGCAGCAACCCCATGGGCAACGACAGCGCACCGAGGCCAATGCAGATCAGCCACTGGGTCGCATCCAGTCCCTTGCAGCCAAACACGCGGCCCGTCCACTGGACAATGATGACTTGCATGAGCACTTGGAAAATGCACACGTAGATGTAGGTCGAGTTCTTCAAAATGCCCGAGAAAATGTTGATCTCGTCGTGGATCTTGCGCGAGTTGAGCTCGTTGAAGAGCTGCATCCACACAAACGTGTTGAACACAATCGTCATGTGCACAGTCGGGTCCTTTTCAGTGAGCTTCGACTTGGGGTCCAAGGCACGGGCCGCTTCAACGCGATCGCGAACGTCCGCCAGGCGACCAGATTCGACATCGAAAAGCGAGTCGCCGTACCACACGAGCACGAGCAAAATCGCGAGCTGCATGACCGACTGGCCAAGAATGTGCTTCGTCATTTTCTTCGAGATGAGCGGCGTCGTCTTGGGGTACGGCTTGCGCTCCAGCAGCGAGTGGGTTGGCTCTTCGGTCGCGAGTGCGAGCGACGCAAACGAGTCCATGATGAGGTTGACCCACAACATTTGAATCGCCGTCAGCGGCGACTGCTCCAAAAACACGGCACCGACCACGGCAAGCGTGATCGCGACCACGTTGACCGTGAGCTGAAACTGCAAAAACTTGGAGATCGAGTCGTACACGTTGCGGCCCCACTTGATGGCGTTCACAATCGAGCTGAAGTTGTCGTCCATGAGAATGATATCCGATGCGTCCTTGGCGACTGACGTGCCGCAAATGCCCATAGCAAAACCAACGTTGGCCTTCTTCAACGCCGGTGCGTCATTCGTACCGTCACCAGTGACAGCGACGACCTGGGGACCGTGCGGCGCCAAGTTTGTCTGCATTAAACCGGTCACGAGCGTGTACTTGTCCTTGGGCGACGACCGCGCGAGGACACGAAGCATTGGCCAAATCTTGTCGAACTCGGACTGAATCAAATTTCCTGAAGCGTCGAGCACGCGCGTGCGGAACTCGAGACCTTCCATCACCAGCGACCCGTCGCCAGGCTTGATGATGCCACACTTGCCAGCGATCGAACGTGCCGTCGTAATGTTGTCGCCCGTGACCATTCGCACCTGGATACCGGCGTTCGCGCAGTCCACAATCGCGCCAGGCACTTCGGGACGCACCGGATCTTCAATGCCCACGATCGCAATGCAGGTCAGGTCCTTCTCAAGGACTTCGTCGTCCCACTTGCTGATCTCTTCGGCGGCGACGTTCACATCACGGTACGCCAGACACAGCGTACGGTAACCTTGCGACGCATACTTTTCAATCACCTGAAGGCCAATGACGTTGCGGCGGATCTTGGACAGCGAGCTCGCCGCGCCATCCACACCGAGCGTATGCTCACACAGACCCAGCACGACTTCGGTCGCGCCCTTGGTGTAAATGCGGCACGACGACGGTGACGTCTTGACAACGACCGACATGCGCTTCTTGGCACTGCTAAACGTGAGCATGTGGGCGACCTCCGTGGTCTCGCGCACCGACGGGTACTCGACGCCACAGTCACGCGCATACTGCAAGAGCGCACATTCCGTCTTGTTGCCCGTGTGCTCCGGCTGACCACCTTCAATCTTGGAGGGCAGGATCTCAGCTGTCGAGTTGACACAAATTCCGTTGAAAAAGACATCCTTGGTCGCCTCCGAGAGCGCGGCCGTCGTGTCAGCGGCGTTCGAGAATTCCTGGTCGCCGATCCAGAGCTGCATGACCGTCATACGGTTGGTCGTGAGCGTACCAGTCTTGTCCGAGCACACAGTGGTCGCACTGCCCATGGTCTCACACGCATCCAAGTGGCGCACGAGGTTGTTGTCCTTGAGCATTTTCTTGACCGAGTACGCGAGCGCGATCGTCACAGCGAGCGGCAGACCCTCTGGGATCGCGACCACGAGCACCGTGATGCCGACAATGAAGAAATCCACATAGTTGCTGAGCTTGCCGCTCTCCCACGAGTGCTTCTTCGTGACGAATTCGTCGATCGAGTAGCGAATGCTCATGGCGATAAACACAATGATAGCCGTGATCGTACCGAGCTTGCCGATAAGGATGGTCAAGCGGTAGAGCTTGCCCTCGAGCGGCGAGCTCGGCTCCCCGTCGTCGGCGTCACTGTAGTCTTCCTTCTCGGCTTCGGCGTTTTGCTTGGGCGTCTCCATCTCGACGTACACTTCATCGACGTCAAGACCGGCATCGGGCTTCTTCTCGTCGGCCGCAGCCTTGGCACCCTTGCCGTTGATGAGCTTCTTGATGATACCCGCCTGCGAGTTCTCACCCACAGCGACAACGAGCATCTTGCCCAAGCCTTCCATGACCTTGGTGCCGGAGAGCAGGAACGGGTTCTCGGTACCCTTGACGAGCAAATCAGTCTCACCCGTCATGGCACTCTCGTCGAGCTTGAGCTCCTTCTGGTCGAAGACGATTCCGTCGGCCGGGATAATGTCGCCGAGGTCGACGCGCACAATGTCGCCCACAAGCAAGTTAAACTTGCTGACTTCAGCGGGCACGCCGTTGCGAATGACCTTGATGGTCTCGTCGTCCTTGATGCTGTTGAGTGCGCGGAATTGCTTTTCCTTTTGGTAGTCGTTCACGGCCGCGACGACCGTGACGATAAATACGGCAAAGATGATACACGTGCCTTCGATCCAACCCGTGTCCTTGTGGTCGCCGACCAAGGACGTGAGAATGATCGAGATGACACCAGCGACTGCGAGCGCAATGATCGTAATGTCCTGCGCGGCCTCCCACATGAGCTCCAAGAGCCCCTTGGCGCGTGGCGGTGCGACATAGTTCTTGCCGAAAAACTCTTCGCGGCTTTGGAGATCTTGCGCGTTGCCGTTGTCGAGGCCCTGGCGAATGTTGACACCGAGCGCGTCGGCCACGCCATCGACGCCACCCAGAGCCGCGAGCTGCTCGGCCTGCTTCTCATGGGGCGTCTCCACGAGGCGAATAAGGTCGCCCGTGACCAAGCGGAATGCCATATTCCTTTTTCAGAGCGATGGAAAGTTGGGGAGCGTTGGGACCCGTTGGAAAAAGTTGTTGGGTCGTTGGTTGTTGGAGAAGTTTGATGTGTTCACTTGGCCGGCAGTTTGATAATGGGCTTGGGGAAGACGCGGAGCACAGTGGATGAGAGCACGCAGTGCCTGATAAAGCTGGGCGAAGAGACAGATGATTGAGAGGTTGAGGAAGCCCCAAGCCAACGACCTTTGATGAGAGCAGTACCGTGAGTACCCACTGCGACCGAATCAGAGTGTACCTACGGGAGGGGGTCGGGTTTGTTGTCTAGTTGTGAAGGGGTAAAACACAGGCGACAGACGAATTCTCTGGTATGTGCGAGCAAATTTGACGTCGAAATAGACGGTATACCAAATTATGAAGGCATTGGGAACCCTTCACACGCGGAAGTCGGACATGTCAAAAACAGAATCATGATTTTGTGCAGTTTTTTTAGGATAGTCCAACCCTTTGATCTGGCCAATCAATGCACTTTAATTTTTTGGATTGCACACAGAAGGTGGATCGGGTTGCGGCATCTTTCCCCCCGCAAGAAACACAGTTCATGTGGAATCCACATGTGGATAATGTTCTGGCCCATCAATTTTGATTTTTGATGATCAGACTGTCTTGGACAATTCCGAAGGCTTGGTCCAAAACTTGCGAAAGCGCGCAGCCATCGACTAAAAATAGATAGCGACATGTTGGTCTATTCTAGACTCTACACTCTACACATAGAATTTCACAATGCACACCGTGCCATGAGTGTTCATGCAACGCGATCCAGTTCCAGCAGATCCCATTTCATGCATGATGGAAGGCATTCGATGACGTGGTGGACACGTCGTCAACAATGCCGATGAGTGACACTGTTGGTGGCTGCAGGCTTAATCGATTTTTGAGGGATGGGGTTGTGAACCCACCATGTGCCACCCTTCCAGCAAAGAAGCAAGAGCATTCCTTGCTGGAGTTATTACCTGTTGTACTCACTGCGCGTACTCCTGCGTCAACTGGACAGGCGTGACGGTCCCGCCTTTGGCCTCAACGCTCGTCCACAGTAAAGCCCATCATTGAACTGAACATTTCCGTGGACGTCTCTTGCATCAAGGCCTGGACACCACGGTCCACCACGTCGCTCGCTGAGCATGAGTCATGCAGCCTGCCCTGCATGATGCAGGGGCTCGTTCGGAAACGAACGTGAGAGAACGAGAGACGCGGATACAAATGGCCGCATCTTTTGCTCGACTGTTTCTCTTTGGCTTCTTGCTCCATGCGCACTGTACTCAACTGCACTGTAACTTACTATTCTACAGTACTCCTTCTGTATCTGCGTTATTGGTGTACCCATTGCCGCTTTGAATTGAAGGACCAGTGGATCACACAAAACGCGCCCCTTTCGATTGACTCAGCTGAACAGCACAGACCCCTCACTGTGTTGCGGTAGGTAGCAGTGGTTCTCACAACCGCTCTCTGTGCTTCTCGATTGCACCCATTCAGGTCGCGATTTGACAGCCCGACCAACAAACATAGGTTCTGTAGCCATCGCGTCGATGACTGCGTTTTCTCATTCTCGACAGCATGAAGAATGTCATGTGAAAATACGATGGATGGTGGATGTACACTCGAGATAGGCCGCCTCGGTGAATGCTCACCAGCAATGCACGACACGAGGGACCAGTGGTTTCGCAGTGCGACCCATCAAGTGGGCATGGCTCACCAGCGTCTGATGTAGCAGACGTGCTGGATGAGCTAGGCTGAACTAGACGCTGCAGAACACCCAACGGGTGTCTAACAGGGTTCAGAAGACAACTCAGCTTCCCCAGATTTTGACTGGAGATGCAGTACAGTCGGTTCGGGGGCTAAGCCCGCATCTGATATATCCATTGCTTTAGGTTATCGAATGTGTGCAACTGCATAAGTACCTCTGGAAATCAAATAGAAGCATAGCGGATTAGAGGTACATCATTTATGTTGCGAGCTTAGCCCCGGAACCGACTGTATCCGATAGAGCAGATCATCTCGCTTGCTTGGGATCGCTCAGACTATACCCGTAGTACTGTACGACATGCTGTTCTCACTGATGGTGAGAACAGCATATCCGTTGGTCGAGCACATCCGTTGGTGAGAACGGCATCCCGTTGGTGAGACCGGCATTCCGCTGGTGAGACTGGCATCCAGTTCGTGGTCTGGGCGATCTCAAGCAAATGGTGATGATCTCCATTTATTAATACAATCTCGTACTATTGTGCTGCGTAGTATCTCCCCAGTGGGTTACTGCGGCTGGTACAAGGGTGCGAACGGGCATGAGATAATCGATCTTGGAGTTTCTTAGCTCCACCAGCGCGAAAAATGGTGAAGGAGCCCACCACTATTTCTACTACGTAGTAGTACACTGCTTGAAGGGTAGCAAAGCGCAATTACTCAAGTGCCCATCCGCTGAATCAAAGTGCAGCATCGATGAGCATGATGAAGCCAACGCTCGTAAACCCATTGAACACCCAGCAAGTGTCCAACGTCGCGGACGGCAGAATCGCATTGGGTTGGCAATAACAACAGGCAGCACCGATTTTCGGTTCACATGGTAGGAAGCTGCACCTACAGTATGGGCATCTCATCAGGGAATGATAAGAGAAACTAACAGCCACAAGACGAACGCGTAGCCGGGGCAATCAATCGTCTTCTATCTATTGTGTTTACGCCGATTTCGGGGCCTTCACGACACCGACCTGCGCGGGACGCAGACAACGCGAGTTGAGAAGGTAGCCGCCCTTCATAATCTGGCCAACCAGGCCGGCCTCCTTGGTCGGGTCTTCGTACTCAAAGAGCGCGTCGTGGACGTTCGGGTCAAACTTGTCGCCGACCGCACCAATCGGCACAATGTTAAATTCGCGAAACACTTTCTGCAGCTGCGCATCGGTCATCACGACGCCTTCGTGAAGCGTCTTGATGGCGTCCATCGAGTGGTCCGGGTGGAGCTCCTCGATCGCGATGCTCTCGTGGGCGCGCTTGAGATTGTCAGACACGTCCAACAAACTCTTGGCAAACTTGGAGATCGCAAACTCGCGTGCGTTTTGCACGTCGACGCGCGAGATGCGGCGCACGTTCTCGGCATCGGCGAGCGCGCGCAACAAGCGGTCGTTCAGGTCGTTGGTCTTGGCCTTGAGCTCCTCGACCTCTTTCTGGAGCGGGTCGACTTCGGACACGGGCGCTTCCTCAGCCACTGGCGCGGCCTGCTCGCCCTCTTGAGCGGCGGGCTTTTCCTCGTTGAAGCGGGCGCCCGTTTGGCAGATGCCGCGCGCCTGCTTAGGCGCTACACGGCCCAGGTTCACCGATCGCGAGAGCAGCACACGACGCAGCATATTCGACTTGGATTTCTTTTCGTTTGTTCTGGAGCCTTCGGTTTGGTTGGAATTGAATGGGGCACAGCCAGCCCCACAAAACCCCATCGCGTCAGCGACGTGCCATGATTGGTCCAAAAATCGTTGGATGCGTAAAAACCCTTTTTACCTTCAACTTGGAAGCTGGGTTTTACATCATAAAACGATTTCGTACACTACCGCAAACTTCGGATAATAACGGCCACCCAAGAGCGACTTTTGTATTGGGTTTTTGCAAAACAGCTGGTGTTTTGAAGTGAGCATCTATTGGATAGAATTAACTATACGCGTCTTGTGATTGGATAAACGTATTATATATTGTAGATACTATCTTTTAATTGGATGATAATCAAAACGATTTTCAGAGGTGGCCGCTAAATTGTGCTGGCTGTTATTATCCGAAGTTTGCGGTAGTCTAAGCACGTATACAAGTACACTATACATACTATACACATCAATCTTGGACCATCGCAGTCCAGAGATTTGACACATAAAGCGAATCAAAACCATGGGGACACGCCGACAGCAACGCAAGGCGGAAGCGGCAGCGGCAGCGACAGGCGGCACAGCGGCGGACGGGCCAACCTCGACCGAGGCGCAGATGCAGCAGCAGGTGCTGCGCCATTATGCCAAGACCGTGTACTTTAATGACCTCTGGAAGTCGTTTCTGGGCAAAATGGCGGGCCTCGTGCTGCTCATGGCGGCCATGCAGCTCCAGCGCATGTACCTGAGCGAGCGCGGACTGGGCTTTGTCGCTGCCTTCGAAGTGCTATCGCTGCTGATCGCTACGTCGACGGTGCTCTTTGTGCAGCGCTGGTGGAAGCCGCTGATGGCGTTCAAGGTCGCGTTTGCGTTCAGCCTGCTGCAATCGTTCTGGTTTGGCCACTCGTACTACCGCCGCAAGACTGGCCAGGACCGCGAGATCGGCGATTTGGTGTCCGATCAGCTCGCATTTGGCACGATGTACTTTGCATTCTGCTGGATGTCGGACCGCTTCATGATGCGCTCGCAGGACCAGGCAAAGAAGACCGCTGATGAGATGCAGGAGATGCTCCGCAAGACCAACTAGAATATCGCACTGCGCTCCGCAACAAGTATGCAGATCACGGTGACCGATAGCGCATTAACGATAGGCAGCAAGCCTCTGCAATCTAGCAAATACATAGAGAAATACTCGAGATGCCGAGCCTCTCATCATCTTAAAGAATGTTGCTCGAAAGTTGCACCAACGGTGAGCTTTTCGCAGGGCTGACATTTCGAGATCCGTTGAGGTCTGGGGAAGCGAAAAGCTCCGCACCATGGTGAATTACCGCGACGATCCGGAATGGGCCGACGTGCCCAAGATCCCACAGGACGACGGACCCAATCCGGTCGTGCGGATTCTCTACTCGGAGCGCTGTACGCCTGCTTGCCCTCTCGATGCCAATGACTCCAACGCGCTGACTAGTCGGTTCTGTATCTTTCTTTTGCCCAGTCAAGGACATTATGGACTGCTTCCGCGGCGTGCTGCGGCTCAACGAGTTCAGCGAGCGCACACTGCGACTCACGCTCGACGTGATCGACGCGAACCCGGCCAACTACACGGCCTGGCATTTCCGCCGCCAGGCGCTTGAGGCGCTCAACGAGAACCTCCACGACGAACTCGAGTACACGGAAGAGATGGCGCTCGAGCACCCGAAAAACTACCAAATCTGGCACCACCGCCGCGAGATCTGTACCGTGCTTCAAGACGGCAGCAAGGAAAAGGCGTTTTCGCAGCGCGCGATCTCGGACGACTCGAAAAACTACCACGCATGGGCCCACCGCCAGTGGGCGATCCGCACGTTTGCGCTCTGGGACGGCGAACTCGCGTATATTGACGAGCTGCTCGCGGCCGATATCCGCAACAATTCGGCGTGGAACCAGCGCTTTTTCGTGATCAAGCACACGACGCCAATGGCCGTGGACGACCGCCAGCGAGAGATCGACTATGCGTTTGCCAAGATCGCGATCGCGCCCCATAACGAGAGTCCGTGGAACTATGTGCGCGGCATGATGCGCGGCCACGAGCACGCCTTTGCCGAGATGCTCCAAGCGAAGTGCCAGGCCGTACTGGCCGAGCATGCGCAGTGTGTGTTTGCGGCGGTGCTATTGGTCGATGTGTATGCCAGTGACGCCACAGAAGCCGCCACGACGGCGGCATTGGAGGTAGGTCAACTCATCCCCTCATTGGTGTGCTTGTGGATACAGTGCTAATCTGTGGACGATTTTTTCCCTCAGTTGGTGGACAAGTTGCAGCACGACATGGATCTCCCGCGTGCGCAGTACTGGCAGTTCCGACGAGCGACGCTCACGGCCACGAACTGAGAAAGACAGAGAAGGCGAGAGAAAGCGGCAACCGAATTTCTAGCTCGAATGGTTCCATTCGGGGAATATACAGGAACACACAGCACACTCTCTCTTCCGCTACCTTTGCTCTTCATCGAGTACCCAACATTAGCTCCTCACTGGCCCAAACGAGGAGCTCCGTCATCCTACGCAATCCACCTCCCACACACTGGAATCATGGCTCGATCGCCTAATAGTTGGCCGGGAACGCATTGACAGCGACCATGTCTTCGACCTTGTTGCCGTTCACGAGAAACTCGACGCGGATGCGCATGAGCACTTGCTTCTGTTTAGTGGAGACACGAGAGAGAGAGAGAACGAAATTAGATTTGGTATCCACAGGACGTGGCATGCTCGTCTACGTACCTCGCCGTGCATCGTGTTTTGGATCTTGACGACTTGCGTGATCGTGCCGCCGCCAGTCGCGAGGCTGTCGCCGCTCGGTGGCTCCATTTTCAGCTTGATGTACTTTGGGAACGCCGCCAAAAACACAAAGTTGGCCAGCGCCACGGGGCTGTTGTTGGTAATGGTCGCGACCATAAACGTCATGGACGGATCGTCCTTGTTGGGCTTGGACAGCTCCAGATCGACCGTGAGACCATTCTTTTCATAAGCTCGCAATTGGGGGTTCTGCGGCGGCGCCGCCGGCGCGGCAGGCGCGCCAAAGTCCAACAACCCGAGAAGATCGGGTGCGGCCGACGACGACGACGACGATGTCGATGTCGATGCCGCCGGAGCCGGAGCTGCAGGGCCAGTCGAGAAGAGATCCGCTAGCAGATCGACGGCTGCCGGTGCGGCAACAGGAGCAGGCGCCGTTGTCGTCGCTGGCGTCGAGCTCGAGCCCGTGCCAAAGATGTCGTCGAGATCGAGCAGGTTTTGCGACTGCTTGGCGGGCGCTTCAAATGGCTTGGGCTGTTCCGACGAGGAAGACGACGGCGGTGGCGAGTCCATGGCACCGCTGTCCATCAAGTCGCCATGGAACGCGACCACATCGCCATCGACGCGGGCCTGGCGGACCCGTACCTTGCTCAAATCGATCGTCGGCATGGTCGCGAGAATCCCAGGGCGTAGCGTGTCCCACCGCGACTCGCTCAGTGTCGTGTACTCGCACGCGCGCTGCTGCAGCTCGACAATCATCGAATTGTTAAACGAGCCGATCAGCTGACGTAGCTTTTGGATTTCCATCGGCCCAGTGAACCGCGTCGTGAGCTTGAGCGCGGCGTTGAGTGCGTACGCCTTGGTGACTTCGGTCGCGGCGTGGTACCGCAAAATCTTGCGGATCAGATCCACAACGCTGGCCTCGGTGACACCCTTGGCCTTGTCGGCGAGCGAACTGTCTTCGGACGCCGGTGGGTCCACGAGAAGCAATGCGCCATATTCGCCCACGCACCAAATGCCGACATGCACGAGCGCGAGCTGTGTGATATCGTCGTGGAGTGCCCACAAGAGCTTGTGGACGACATAACCGTGTTCCGACGGCGTGCGCTGGATGAGCGAAATGAGCGAGTTGCTTATTCTCTCGTCGGGCAGCGTCGCGCCGGCGATCGAGAGCATCGTGATCAGCGTGTCAATGTGCCAGCGCTCCGAGCGCGCATACAATTGCGCAACGTCTACAGAAACAAACCCCAACGTGAATCCATCAGACCAAACACTCCCATACACTTGCGGATATAATCCATTTCGTACCGGCAATCTTGGAGCACAGTGCGGCCTTTTGGTCGTTGGGGGCGATCACGAGGTAGTTGAGCATCTCACGCGCGAGCGGCTGAATGTTGGTCGAGTTGGCCAACGCGTGGACCAGTTCAAACGCGCGCTGACGGATCGACGTGTCGGGGTCTTTGAGGCAGTCAACGATCGTGTTCGTGTGGCGCTGCACGGCCGCAGCGTCGCTGTGAATGACCTTGGAAAGCGTATTAAGCGCGACGTAGCGGATATTGTTGTCGCGGTTGAGCAGGAATCGCCCCAAGATATTAATCGCCAAGACCTTGAGGCCATTGTCGCTTTCGATCGCCATGATGGTCAGCACACACTCGTACAAGATCGCATTGCCAGCGTTTTTGGCCGTCTCCGTGTTGGTCGCGACTTGCGCGAGCACGTCGTTCATGGCCTCACTGGCTTCTTCATTGCCCTTGCCCAGCAGACGCAATAGCTTGAGCACGCTGACCTGGAGAAACGGATCGACGATGCCGCCAACGTCGTACTCGGACGAGTACCCCATCGACAAGAGGTTACGCAAATCGCGCACGAGCGTCGGCACAAGGTCCTTGAAAAAGCGCTGGTTGGTCTCGTCAAGGCTGATCACTTCGCGGATCAAATGGATGCCCGTGAGCAGCACGCCGTGGTTCTTGGTACGCAGCAGCCCGTGGATCGACTCGGCAAAGTCTTCGACCAGTTCGGGCACTTGCTGGAACACGCGCACGGCCGCGAGCGCCGCCTTTTTACGCAAATTGTCATTGTCGCCGCGCAAGTGCTTGTCAATGTCCATGACGAGATCGCGCGCCATGTCCGCCTGTATAATATGCGGGGAGAAATCATTAGTCAACTCTTTAACGCCTATCGATAGCACCACACGTACGTTGGCAACGTTGCCTACAGCCGTGAGCGCGAGACCGCAAATGAAGTGGTTAGGATTGTTCAAGTCGCTACAGAATAACGCCATCAGTCACCCGCCGATAGAGCCGTGCACAATTGGAGGTGCACTCACTTTTTGACCGAGTTGGTCACTAGCGTCAACACGTCTTCCTGGTCCGTGAGCAGCAAGATCAACCCCTACAACGAGCGACCAGCATCCAGCCATCCATTAGTTTTGAAGGCGTACGACCAGACCACAAGGGTAAGTCCACGCACCAAATAGCCCATGCGTTTCTCGGCAAAGTACGGACTCGCAATGAGCTTGACGCACTCCATTTGGCCAAAGTGCGACGGGTACCCGAGCATATGAATAAAAAGCATCTTGGCGACATTGCGGCTGCGGTGCTGCTTGTCCTGGTCCTTGAACGCCGTGCGGATCAGCGCGCTCTCCTTGGCGATCACGGCACGCTCTTCGGCAGCGGTCTTGCACTGGCGCACGCTCTTGATGAGGTCTGTGAGTTTTTGCGTCATGGCGTTTTTCGGATTTTCTTGAAATCTATTCAATCGGCGATTTCTCGGCAACGACAGAGGTGGTGGTGCTCGGAATCACGGCTTCGGTCGCCGCGGGAGCTACGCTATCCAGTGTATACACTGAGTACGGGCACGCGAATGCAGAGTGCGCGCTACGAAGGATCAGGTGCGGGTCCCTCCGGATATCCAATTCGGTCTCGCGTTGATCGATGAGTCGCTTGCGTTCCCCAAGAGAGCTGTTCCAAGGGCACGTGAAGTCAGGGGGGAGCCGAGGGGAAACGCCACGATTGGTTGAAATTATAGCCAATTAGAATGCGACATATGGAGTCACCATGACAAAAAAGCGTTTTTTTCTCATGCTCTGTGACGTGAGCAGAAAAGATCAACCAAGGAGAAAAACGGATCGTGAGTGGTCAATCTATCCGATATTACGTTTCCATTTGCCCCAAAACAGGGCAGGCTGAGTGAGCGACGCACGTGAAGCGACTACGCAATGCTGTGGCCCAAAAGTTACTTGGCCATGCGCGGCACGAACGACGGAATGTCGGTGATGGCGCGGCCGAGAATGAGCGCGTGAATGTCGTGCGTGCCTTCGTACGTGTTGACGGCCTCGAGGTTGACCGAGTGGCGGATAATGTGGTACTCATCCGAGAGACCGTTGCCGCCGAGCATGTCGCGCGCGTTGCGGGCGATCTCGAGCGCCTTGCCGCACGAGTTGCGCTTGACCATCGAGATGAGCTCGACGGGCGCTTTGCCCTCGTCGAGCAGACGACCGACTTGGAGGCAGCCCTGGAGACCGAGCGAGATGTCAGTGACCATGTCGGCGAGCTTCTTCTGAATGAGCTGGTTCGCTGCGAGCGGTGCGCCGAATTGACTGCGGTCGAGGGTGTACTGGCGTGCCACGCTCAGGCACGAGTCTATTCAGTCCAATCCGAATAGGTCAGTATATAGGGATTGGATTCCTCAATCCAACAGCATACAGCATAACGTACACGCGGCGCCGAGCGCACCCCACGAGATTCCGTAACGAGCGCTGTTGAGGCACGTGAACGGACCCTTGAGGCCCTTGACCTTAGGCAGCATGTTCTCCTTGGGCACTTTAACGTCCTCCATGAAGATCATGCCGGTGGCTGACGCCATGAGCGTGGCCTTGCCATCAATGTACTGCGTCGAGAGACCGGGAAAGTCCTGTGGTTTGCATAGACACCAGTGCGTCAGAATCTTACCAAATAGTGGTACTCAGAGATGAGATGTGCGACCGTACCTTCTCCAAGATGAAGCCGCGAATATCGCCCTCGTCGTCCTTGGCCCAAATGAGGAACACGTCGGCGATGGGGGCGTTTGTGATCCAGTTTTTCGAGCCGTTGAGAATGTACTTGCCGCCCTGGAGCTTGGCGCGCGTCTCCATCGACGCCGGGTCCGAGCCGTGGTTCGGTTCGGTCAGACCAAAGCAGCCAATGAGCTCGCCGGTCGCGAGGCGCGGGAGGTACTTGTCTTTCTGCTCCTCCGAGCCAAACGTGTTGATCGGATGCATCACGAGCGACGACTGCACACTCATGGCCGAGCGGTACGCGCTGTCCACCTGCTCCACAGCGTTCGCGATCAGTCCGTACGACACGTAGCCGACACCGGCGCATCCGTAGCCTTCGATGGTCGGGCCCAAGAAACCCAGCTCGCCCATTTCACGCATGATGCTCTTGTCAAACTTGGCATTGCGGTTCGCCTCGACGATGCGCGGCAGGAGCTTGCCCTGGCAGTACGCATTCGACGATTCCTATTCCATCAACATAATCCACACGTGTCCACGTCAGCGAATGCCCCCACTCCCCAAGGATACTCGACCCTTCCTAACCAAATGCGAACCTTGATGAGGAGCTCTTCTTCGGTGAGCTGCGAGTCGAGGTGGAGTGGATCCTTCCAGTTGAAGGACGCACGGCCGGCACTGGCCATGGCACGCGACGACGGCTGCTGCTGCGCAGCGCGGAGCGCGCGACGCGGGGCGTGGCGCAGGGCAAACATTGCTGATGACACAGGCGCGGTGGAGAATCGGCGAGTGCGCTGGGGCCAAACACGCACGTGCTGTCACGGGCAAAGCTGCTGGGGGAGAATGGACGATGAGACGGCGGCCTGCAGACGAATGTCTTGGATTGGATGAATGCAACTCCCACGTCTGTGACTGGCGCAAAATGACTTGGTTGAAGTATGGAATGTGCTGTACAGTAAAAGACGTATTAACACAGTGTCCAAATTCAACGTGCAGGTGGCCCACCAGGTCCTCGTCATCGCTCAGCGTAAATACTCTAGAGTAGATCTCATAATGTATGCGATCTCATAAGGGACGCTCCTCTATCAGGAGCATAAAATTTCGGTACTCTGATACAATTTCTATTATATCTTATAAGGGACGCTCTCTTATTAAGAGCCGTTTTGTTCGGT